>JABXWE010006879.1:0-24529 GCA_014611495.1 Limonius californicus
TATATGATACTGGAACCATACCAACCGATTGGCTCAAATCTACATTTATTATGATACCAAAACAAAATAAAGCAACGAAATGCAGTAACTTTAGATCTATTAGCTTGATGAGTCACGTATTGAAGGTATTCCTGAGGGTGATACATAAAAGAGTCTACAGGAAAATAGAAGAAAAAATTAGCGAGAACCAGTTTGGCTTTCGAAATGGACTGGGAACTAGAGAGGCCTTATTTAGCACACAAGTGCTGATACAGAGATGTCGAGATGTCAATCATGATGTCTATTTATGCTCGATTGATTTTGAAAAAGCCTTTGATAAGGTATGCCATGACAAAATGATACAGATACTAAAAACAACTGGCCTAGATGACAAGGATATACGTATCATAGCTACATTGTACTGGCATCAATCAGCAACGGTACGAGTCGAACAGGAAGTATCAGAGGAAATCTGTATTAGAAAAGGAGTTCGCCAGGGGTGTATTCTGTCACTTCTAATTTTTAATCTGTACTCGGAAGAGGTATTCAGTCAAGCATTTATCGATTCAAACGAAGGAATAATCGTTAATGGAAAAAACATCAACAACATCAGGTACGCTGATGATACACTCATACTAACTAGCAGTGAAGAAGATCTACAGAACCTAATGACAAAAATAAACAACACATGTGAAGATTTTGGCTTAAAGATTAACATAAATAAGACAAAGTATATGGTTATAAGTAAGCGAACCAACATTACAAGCAATGGCATCACCATCAGTGGTACAAGGCTTGTGAAGACCAATAAACTCTTTTATCTCGGAAGTATTATCAATGACCATCCTTTATCAAGTTCAAAAAGGTATTATCCAGCCGCGATCTACCACTAAAACTAAGAATGAGAATGGTTCGCTGTTATGTCTTACCAGTATTGCTTTATGGAACGGAGGCATGGACACTCACGGAAGCTACATTAAAAAATAAACGCCTTCGAGATGTGGGTCTGTCGGCGATTGTTGAGAATCAGCTGGGTGGATAGAGTCACTAACAACAGAGTCCTCGATATAATGAACAAAGAACTAGAAATAGTAAAAACAGTTAGAGAAGGAAACTTGAATATTTTGGCCACGTTATGCGACATCCTGAAAAATATGAACTGTTGCATTTAATTATAGAAGGAAAAATCGAAGGTAAACGTGGACCGGGTGCAAGAAGAACTTAAGGAAATGGTACGGAAAAACTACAATACAGCTGTTCCGAGCAGCGGCCAACAAGGCTATTATTCTCAACATGGTAGCCAACATGATGTTAACCAACGACCGTTAAACGGCCTTGGTACCCGAAGAAGAGAAGTATTGTATCTTACAAATGCTATTAATTGGACACAGTTAGAAATATCCGTGCATTCGTCCATCTGTAATGAGAAGTACGTATTAGTACACTTCTTAATATTTTCAACAACTTGTGTTTGAATATCTTTTGCTATGCAACTTATTCCTTTTTGGTAGTATGGCCAGAGAGGGGTATTGCTTTCAGCTTGTCGGCCTCTTTTTCACCAATCATTATGTGTACCATTTCAACAGCTGCTGGTAGAATCAGATCTTCAGCAATTGTATGTAGCTTACTCGTTTATGCAATGCAAAATGTAACTCAATAACTTGATAGTAGTGCTTTTCCATTAGTAGTGGTTGCTGATGTAAAAGTGACTTGCTTCTTATGGAGTGAGTTTAGCTTTCTTTCAAACAATTCCACAAGCTTTTCTTTTTTGTCTGGATGTTTAGTATATAAATGCTGAAATAGCTTTGATGGCTTCATACTTTCTTTTGAGAATACTTCTCAACAAAATACGCGCTGGGGTTTCTTAAAAATAACGGTAAAACCATATTTGAGATATTCATCTTTGTACAATCTACTTTTCTTTGTACTGTCGCTGCCAGACACGGAAGGTTATAATGACCGTTTCAAAAATTATCCATCTTTACCAAAACTAGTATAGCTCGTACTTAACGTTAAATATTTGTTATCGATTTCTTGTACTCAAGACACAGTCAGCAGTACAGCAAACAATTTTGAAACGATGACTAATCTAAATCTAAATTTAAAGTAAAATGGATTTTCCAGATTATTCCAGTGCCATCTAGCACCATACCGAACATAGTGGAAATTTTCGGAAACAGGGAGAATATATAAATAAATGACGCGACTTGGTAATCGATGGCGTTAGTTGGCCGTTTAGCCGCGAAGTCTGAATGACGTCGAGTACAAGAAGGGGGGTGCGAGGAAACTTATGGCCCAAAGCGGGTTGCGCTTTAAAAATGTTGGAAACCACTAACTCTTTTAAATGTAGCAGTAAAAGTTAAAATTGTAATCACAAACTTTGTTGAATAAATTCGATATTCTCAAAACATACAGATTGCATTCTAGTGAACAAGCCTATTGTCAAAATAAGGTAAATAGTAACCAATTTAAACGATTCCAGCAACTTTATGGTTAGACTTTCTTGTCAAAGATATGCCTTTTTAATTGTGAGTAAAGTGAATAGGTTACTTTTCATACTATCGTAGTTTGTACCGACATGGCAAAGTTTTCATGCAGTAATGAATACTCACAATAATCATAAATGGGCTGGCACTAA
This sequence comes from Limonius californicus, assembly GCA_014611495.1. Lineage (NCBI taxonomy): Eukaryota > Metazoa > Arthropoda > Insecta > Coleoptera > Elateridae > Limonius > Limonius californicus. Next base: position 2,618 of record JABXWE010006879.1, read on the forward strand.
TCCACACGCAGTAACACCTAGGCATCAATATACATTTTTCCCTAATGTTTGGGCCGACATTATTGATAATTACTTGGGTGGATCAATGTTTTCACCGCCGACACTTAATGGTCTGATTATAGTAAATTTTTGGAAGAAAGGCTAGCAGTAGGTATTGCAAGAGGAAGTCTCATTACAAACGCGCCGTAATTTAGTGTCCATGCATGATGAGGTTCCTGCACATTAGTGAAGTGAGTAACTAAAGATGGCAACCGTTTTTCCGAAAATTCCCCAACACCATAAAAGCACGAAAAAAGTAGATTGCAGTAAAATGAATGCTCTCGCGGGTATAAATGAAAACACGTCCTGTAACCTGTTGTGTATTCCTTGTCAAGATACCAACTGCAATAATTCCTAGTCTTCTACGCGTAAATTATTAATAATTGCAAAACTGTGCTAGCTTGGTATTTAGCTAAAAAAATATGTAAATCTATGGACTATCATATGTTATTTTCAAATTTAAGGGCAAAACCTTCCGTGGGGTTGTAATTTCACCGCCTCCTATAATAATAAAAAATACTGGTGAAGTTAAATCTGTATGTAAATCCATAACCTATCATATGCCAAATTAACCTGTTACGGGCCAATCGAGCTTTTCCGACGACCCGTAACCAGATGGATGGAAAAAGGCCAACAGCTTAGCTCAGAGGAGTATGGGGAGTTCGTGAAAATCGCTTATGGGAAAAATCTTTAGTTGTGTACAGGGCGAGTCAAAATAGGTGGGCGCCACCTTCCAAATCCAGCTTTTTGTGGGTCCTCGTGGAAGGCCGAGAAGCCAACAGCTTACGGGAATGGAACTTACCGTTATTGTGCCTCCTTCTATATATTTAAAGCTTGCAAAATTCTCACACAAACAAGTACAAAAGACACAATAAGAGGCAGTAAACTTTAAACACACATATAATTAAACGATTAAAAATGACAATACAAGAAAATGATAAGTGATAACGCTGTAAGTTTGGATTACACAATTTTAATTTTTGAACGTTCAGAAAAAGCCCGCCGCCACTGGTGCAACGGGATTTACGTTTTTCATACAGCTGTGTACGTACACCAGCGACGCTGAAGTTCACAAAAATAATGCACAATATAATCTGGTAGTTTTATAATAAACAACTAACGCCACATATGGCGACTGAAGGTCGCTTTTCTTTTTATTTACATGAAGTTAAATTTGAAGTCTGCAAGTTAACGCGAGCAAAAAAGATTTCTTTATCACAACACAAAAACGGAGTTTTTACCTTGAATTTCGGTGGATGGCTTAAAACGAGGTAGGCACAATGTAACGGCGATTTCCAGATGCAGGAAAATACGTTGATTTCAACCGGCTGCTAACGCTGAACGAAAGACGGGACTCTTCTAACGATGGTATAAAAAAAAATAGCCGCAGAGGGACGGGAGCTGGGCTTCGAAATTAATCCGCCCAACGGCGATCGGTCAATTCACCAAGAATTGGCTTTACCGGGGTTGAATCCAGTGCCTTTTAAATCCGGCAGTAGCCGATGGTCTGTTTATACCCCTTGGTAAAACAGCGAGACGAAAAAAACATAACGGATACCCTTCGAAAAAAAAACCAAAAGCCGCCCCTGCAGCACTTAACGTAATTACGGTCCCCGATTGATGGAGTCCTCGGAGAACCCGAATCATCAGAGATCGAAAATTTACAGCTTGAAAAACGCAACACGACCCCTCATTCCCCCAAAAAGGTTGCACCATATTTCGGCATGTATTGAAATGTTCTAGAATAAGGGACACGTGAGTTCTCGGAAGTGCTTGAGCTCACGCGCGAGAAAAACAAGAGTCGGCAGTTTCGACCCAAAAGAAACTGTCAACATAACTCAAACTTAGAAAGACACACAAAATAGCGAAATGGTAACCCAAAATAAAACTGCAATTAAAATAACGTTATTAATTCTTACGAAGCGGCAAACAAATTACGGAATTAATTCATATAAAGCGGCAAATGTTAGAAGTACATAACAAACCTGCAAGAAAATATGGAACAAAATATTAATCTGATACAACATATTTATTTACGAATATAAACAGTTTTTTGTCGGCTGGCATCCAACTAGTTCATGATGATCGTTATGATTTTTTAACTGTATTTCGAACTCATTATATTTCCCAAAACATTTATTTTTGAATGGCAAATATAAGTTAAAGTAAATAATTACATATTGCAAGAACTGGGATTATACTCTTTTAAACTCGTAACACTTACGATTTTTTCTACTTATCAGGAAAACTGAAAAGTAAGCCGCACGTGCAATCGTATATATACGTAGTTCCCGTCGTGTTCCCTGTCGGTATAACCCTTCTCATGATTTTAACTCTAATAATATTATACGTAATTAAAAATAAATCCTGGTCTTGTACGCGTAAATTAATAATAATTGCAAATCTGGGCCGATTTGATATTCAGATCAAAAATTATGTAAATGCATAAGCTATCATATGGCACTTTCAAATTTCCTTGCAAAGTCTTTATTGGGGTTGAAATTTCACCCCCTCCTATAATAATCAAAAAGTACAGGTGAAGGTAAATCTATGCCAGTTTGCTATTTATCTCTAAAGATTATGTAAATGCAAAACGAAAACCGCAAGAAGTGATTTAACCTGTAGCTGCGTAACAATTTTGTTTCAAATCTCATCTTTTTCTTTTTAATGTTGAATTGAAAGCACAAAAACAACCACTTACATAACATTTTATATATGTAGTAACTTTTAAAAACGCAAAATATGATGTCAAGTGCTTGATAATTGTTTAAAAATCAATTGGAATCTAATTTTATAGTAATTACAAAACCTTGAACATTAAAATACCTTATAGTAAATTGAAGACTGAAACGTATTTTATATCGTTAATTCCAGATTTAAAGCTAATAGTAATTTTTTAAAACTAAGTTTTGTTTCGTAATTCAAAAGTTTTGATAAAAAAGTGCAGATAAGATTTGAATCAAAACTGTTACCCAGCTAGAGGTTAAATCATTTCTTACAGTTCTTGACTAATATCGGTAGCAACATTATGTTACCGATTGGTTATATACACCCCATATCTATAAAGTGCAGGCAATTATATGAGTTTCAGGAAAGTGTTTGATAGTGCAAGACGTGCGATAGTGCGTGTTATTATTGCGTGTCTGTTTTTCATTCGCCCAGACCGTTAAGGAAGACCAAATCCAGTCTACTTCCAGGTAAAACATAACTTATTTTTATCAATTGCGTGTAGGCTTATGGACTTATTGGTAACAAACAGGGTATTCAAAATTGCACCGATTTTCTTCAAAATATATTTTAATCCACTACACCGACATTGCTGGTGATACGTACGTAATAGCGACGACCCTATAACTTTTGTGATTGGGGCTAGAAATTAGATTTTAGGTATTGCACCACACTCTGTAATGTATGAACAATATATGTAAGAAATCCGTTTGAATCCGTTTGTAGCTGTGGGCATTTTAAATGTTTTTAAATGCTTAAATACGCCGTCTGTAGGAAAAAAGAGAAAATTTTCAAAAAATCACTTATATCATCGTACATTGCTCACTAATGGATATTTTCGTAAATCCACTCTGTAGCCTCCAACATAAGTAATAGAAAATTCAGCAATGCTGTCTAAAACCTTACTGTTTTAGAAATGATCTCAATATTTTTACAAATTCAAAAATTCTACTTCGTGAAATATTATTACCAGATTTTATTTAGAAAATTGCAATACCTGTTTTACGATCTAGAATCGGTTATTTTGCTAAATAGCTTTATTAAAATTTGTAAGTATTTATTTCATTATCCACTTTATTAAACATGTTTTCGAAGTATAGAAATTACTGACCTACCCAATAGTATTCGTTTGTGGCAAGTGATAAGACATTTTTTGCACCTCTATCTTACTCTCCTTTGCATAACATGTCTTTGAACTCAAATTTTTGTTATTATCCTGCGGTACTCAAACAATTTTGGGTCTAATTTTCAATTATTATTTTCTCATATCTTAAGGGTCCCATTGCCAAAGAAATGTTTTTTCTAGTTTGTATATATTGTAATCTACCATGGATTAATATTTTGTATCTATTTCTGATACACCCTGTATGTATATATATATTATATATATACAATTGCGCTTGCGGCTTACTTTTCGGGTTTTCGTGATAAGTAGAAAAAATCGTAAGTGTTAGGTGTTTGAAAGAGTATAATCCCAGTTCTTCCAATATTTAATTACTTACTTTAACTGATATTTGAAATGTTTTGGGAAATATAAAGAGTTCCCAAATATAGTAAAAAATTCATATCAATCATCTTGAACTAGTTGGATACCAACCGACAATAAACTGTTTATGTTCTGTAAATAAATATGTTGTATCAAATTAATATATTGTTCCATATTTTCTTACAGGTTAATTTGGCGTATGATAGGTTATGGATTTACATACAGATTTAACTACACCAGTAATTTTTTATTATTATAGGAGGGGATAAAATTACAACCCCAATGAAGGCTTTGCAAGTAAATTTGAAAGTAACAGATGCTAGTTCATCGATTTACATAATTTTTGAGCTAAATAGCAAGCTGGCACAGTTTTGCGATTATTAATAGTTTACGCGTAGAAGACTAGGAATTATTACAGTTAATATCTTGACAAGGGATACACCACAGGTTACAGGACGTGTTTTCATTTATACCCGCGAAAGCATTCATTTTACCGCAATCTACTTTTTTCATGCTTTTATTGTGTTCGGGAATGTTCGGCAAAACGGTTGGATCTTTAGTTACTCACTTCACATAGGTCTGCACGTTTTACTTTTACTGAATGAGAATTTTTAACATCGATTATCCTAATCATTGGATTGGTACAGCAAGATTGATTTTGCATGACCCCCACACTCACCCGATTGCAATCCGTGTAACTATTTCTTATGGGAACCCTTAAAATTAATGTTTCCAAACTCCAATTGAAAATGTATCGTGCATGGTTTCTAATTGATTAACAGTACTCCTAGTATTTTTCAACGTGTTAGGCAATCAATGATTAGACCCTGTGAGGCATGTATTTTTTAGTGCTGTCAAATCCGTTACATTTTAAAATCCGGATTTCGAATTTTAAATTATCCGGTATCCGAATAATCCGGAATCCGCCGGATTTTTACTATCCGGATAAAATCCGTCTTTCAAATCCGTATCCGATAAGTTCACTATCCGGAAAATCCGCTATCCGGATTTATCCGAAGAATCCGATATCCGGATATATCCGAAAAATTCGATATCCGGATTTACCCTAAATAATCCGCTATCCGGATTTTTTTTTAAATCCGATTTCTGATTTAAGCAAAAATCCGTTTTCCGAATTTATCTGCGTGCGTGTATTTATTAAATTAAATTAAACATTTAAGTAAATTTACATAAATACAGTCTGCATTAATCTGGCATGTAGAATTTGTATGAATACGCAGTTAATTCAAATAAAAATTGTAGGTATATGCGTATTCCAGTAAAATCGCTGCCTATGTCTAAGTTCCTCATTTTAAACTTAATTATTCAAAATTATCAATAAATCTGTTATAAATATATTATCTGGATGTATTCGTTATTTAAAGTCGAGTCGGCGCAAAATCTATAAAACGTATAATTTCAAGACAGAAAAAAGTGGGTGTACAAATCCAGCGCGCTCCTGGCAAACGAGGCTATTACTCCCCTTCCACTAAATAGTGATGGGTACGACGGAAATATTAATAAAAGTACACATAAAACATTAAAAATTTATAAGAGAACTGATTAGTTATAAGTTTCATTCATTCAATTATTATAAAGTACTAATTGTAACCATAAAATAAACAAAAAAACTACTTATAAACAGAAACAGTAGGTATTACACCCAGTGATCTAACAAATAAAACATAACTCTTAATATTAAAATTCAAATAAACAATAAACATGTAAGCAAGCTGGGTTAGATAAAATTCTTTCTAAAAATTTTAAATGTTAATGTAGTTTCTTAAGTAACCCTTTGTAAAATTGCGGTCTACCTTTATTAATAAACCTGTCTCACCCATTCGACAAAAAGGTATTTTGAAGCTAGGATAGTGGTCATTCATTTGTATATTTCTGTAAAGCATTTACGCATTTCTAAGAAGGCCCCTGGTCAAACGCTATGGTGCCTACTTATTGTACCCTAGCGTCGGCCTTGTGATTGTAAATTTAGACATCTTTCTGTATAGATACTAAAAGGACAGTTAAGTTCGGTTACTTGTTTTTTGTTATATAATTATTTCGACAGTATTTTCGTTAGGTTAACAAAACGAACTTCCTTACGGCAGTAATTTTCATACATTTATTTAAAAAAGTACCAATATACAACATGTCGTGCCATTTGTTTTAATTTAATATTTAATTTGTAGATAATTGATCACTTTTATTGAAACTTGAATTTACTTTTAAAATTAAAAGCGTACATCTGCACATTCGAGGTGTGAAAGGGGAGTTTTAGTATTGCAATGCCAAAACATTAACTCGCGAATCTTTTTCGACTTATCCTGTGCATTCGACTTAATTAATCAGGCGTGTTCAAAACTTCAAATTATATAAAATCACCTGGTCATACCTGTACATTAATTTTAATAAATTGCCAATATGCATCAAAGAAATTAATAATGTGAATCAGTTTAAAAAAACCTTTTTATACTCAAAGAGCTATTTTAGGTTAAGGGAGTTCTTACAATAATATTTGTTTTTATTGTTTTTTATGCGTAATAAAACTTACTATTGAGCAATCGGGCATTAAACCGCTTACCGTGTTAATAACGCATAGTTAAAGAGCAAAATGGTATTAACAGGTGGTTACAATAAGTAGAAAAGGTTTGCGCACATGACGAACTGTGCATTTAAAACCCCTATTTAAATAGGAAGCTTAAGATTACCTTAGTAAGAAGGATGCGAAAGATTATTATCAGTACTCCGAAATATTTTGTCTTTGTTTGTGCGATCCTTCAACCCGAAAACGAATCTTTGTTGACGATTTTAGAGTAGAAAACAGATTCTTGAAAAACGAAATGAATCGTAGATTTTAGATTAGGAAATCAATTTTTAATTCTTAGAATCGAAAATAAATCTTCGATTTTAGAATCGGAATTTAATTCTCCATTCTAGAATCGGATTTCGATTCTCAATTCTAGAATCGGATTTCGATTCTTGATTCTAGAATCGGATTTCGATTCTCAATTCTAGAATCGGATTTCGATTCTTGATTCTAGAATCGGATTTCGATTCTCAATTCTAGAATCGGATTTCGATTCTTGATTCTAGAATCGGATTTCGATTCTCAATTCTAGAATCGGATTTCGATTCTCGGTTCTAGAATCGGATTTCGATTCTCGGTTCTAGAATCGGATTTCGATTCTCGTTTCTAGAATCGGATTTAGATTCTCGATTCTAGAATCGGATTTCGACTCTAGACTCGAGAATCGGTTTTAATGACGCTGCAGAACCGATTCTTAAAGCTAACGAAGCGATTCCGATTCTAGACTCGGAATCGTTTGACAGCACTAGCAATTGCAGTATATGCACTTATCGCCACAAATTAAAATTGGTGAGTGTAGTCTTTTTAGTAGGATAACGTTATAAGACTGAATTGGATGATACACAATTTAAGTAGCTAAAGCAAGCTCTTTTTGGTAACCAGCAAACCGTATTTAAATAAAAACTTAACTTTAAAAATTAAAATAAAATTTAATTTTTAAAAAGTAATAGCTCTAATCGACATACAAAATTCAAATTCATATCATCATATAATCTGACTATCTGAGTATTCTAAAACTGCATTTTAAAGATACGAATTTTTAAATACGAATTCGAGGAGTTAAGATGTTGCATTCTTTAATAAGTATGAAATAAAATATTCTTCGGATATTCTAAAATCCGATATCTGCATAGAAACAATATTCGAAATCTGAATTCGTATAGATAATCCGAAATCCGAATCGACATAAGAAATCCTAATTCCAAATTGATTTTTAAAAAATTCGAAATCCGGATCTCTGCAAGAAATCCGAAATCCGGATCTCCGTGAGAAATCCGAATCTGTGTGAGAAATCCGAAATCCGGATCTAAACCTAAAATCCGAAATCCGGATAAATCCGAATACCGGATTTTTAGCTTTCACAAAATCCGGATCTTCGCATAAAAAAAATCCGGATATCCGAAAATCCGAATCCGGTTGCCAGCTCTAGTCACTATTTTTATTTTTCCCAAGGCACGAGATACAAATAATATTTTCTAATTTGTATAAATTAATATTAATACATAATTAATTCGTTAAACTTTGATATTCGTTATTATTTGAATTTCAAGAGTAGAATACGACCCTGAAGGTTAGTCAGATTATTCAGCTATACCTTGTATAGTTTTACCTACTGATGCTCTACTATTTTTTAAATTTTATATGGCTATGGGATACATTGTATAATACCAGTGTAACTGTATTCGAATGGTATGTTGTAGATCATAATTTAAATACAATCATAAGATAAATTTAACCGACAGTGATTTTAAATTTGACTAATCAACAAAAGTAATCAGAAGAGTTTTTTGATGGGAATTTTTCCATTATTCTTTATCTCTGCATTCTAGTCAAAAAACCTCGAAAGTGTGATTATACCTACAAGATAAAACACAATATAGCTTTACAATAAACAACGATGGCAGCAGAAAAAGATTCGAAACCGTTCCCACAACTTCCGTTGCATGTCTCGCGGTGAAGATCGCAACGATTCAATTCACGTGGTTTACTACAAAAAAGGTAATTTACTGAGCATAAAATAATTTAAGAAGTACGTGTTAACTCGACTGAAACTACAACTAAACGATGGAATACAAAAAAGCACTCTTGGAAGACCTTGATAGATGTTATTTGTATTTTACATTCACGCTGTGATGCGTTTTATGTAAGAACATCATCTAAGACGTTGATTCTCAAACTGTGGGGTGGTTTTTATGGTTTTGCTGCTTAATATACTGGGCGATTTTCAAATATCACGCAAGATTTTGCAAGTTTGTATAATAGTAAAAATAGATCACCGCGGATTTATCCATTTTGTATGAAGTCACTATATAAAATAGTTAGGATGACTCAAAGGGGATTTCTTTCTTTATTAAAAAAATATATAGACTGTGCAAGCACTTTCTTAAATATGTCATACAAGTTCAGAAAGCAATTAGGAATAGTTTAGATATGTTTCTGACAAATGTAGATGCCGCAGAAATGAAATACCTAAGACGAGTGATAGGCAAAACAAAGCGGGATACGGTTAGAAACAGAAGTGTAAGTGAAGAATTAGAACTAAAACTGATACACAAATAATTCCAATGGTGCGGACATCTGAACCGTATTTACGACTCCTATTCCAAAAAAATATTTGAGAAGAAAAGCGATTGGGGAAAAGCAAAAAACCAATGAAGGGATGCGAAAATAATATCCAGAAAATAGCTGAAGAATGAGAAAAACCGTACAACCAATCCGAATACTTTCCAGGAACAGAATACAAAAAGTAACACCAAGTATAACGGGAGAAGAGGTAGTAAAAAATAAGTAACATATTCTTCTTGATTCTAACTTAGCGCTAAGGAGAAGCGCATAGGAATTAAGGGTGCCAATTACCGGCAGCGGGACTTTTCGGCTGTTAATGAAGACATTTTACAATTAGGCCTCAAAAGCAAATTGCAAACACATCCATATACACTTTGTTGATACTTATTTATATTTATGTACATTTGCGTAAATAATCTTATGTAAATCTTTTATACCGAAAATAATTATACCTACATACGTCTTATTAATAATTACTAAAAACGAGCAGCTACAAACGCCAGATACATAAGTTTATGCATAATTCCAATTGCACGTACAAATACGGTATCAATAAATTACTTAACGAGAAAAAATTATAAGCCAAAGCAATACAATTAACGCCCTCGCAAGTGCCATTTAGGGCTTGTTGTAAAAATAGAATAGCCAATATATATTTTGAGCATCTGTCGGATAAATTGTCAATAAACGAACTGAAATTGCTCCCATTTACGCTCCCCTTGCTACTTAATAAACGGGTACAAAACAAAAAGAAAAAATACGGGTCGCGTTATATTTTGTATTTGGCCATCTGGCAAAACAGTTGAACTATAATTCAAAATCTCTCTGTACACATTTTTTTAATCTAGTTAAATTAACTATTCAAATTTATTTATTACTTGCCAATGATGGTGCTTCTTTGGAACAAAATATGATATACGAGGGGATATTGATAAGTACTTAGCCTACCATATAAAACGCCACAATATTTCAAAACAAAATTTGATTTATTCAACATAATCTCCTTTAAGACTTATACATTTAGCAGAACGTTCAGAAAGTAATTCTAAGCCATTAAAAAACAATCTTTGTGTTGGTCTGCAAACCACTCCTCAACGGCACATATTGCTTCGTCATTTGTCGAAAATCTTTTACCTTCCAATTGTTTTTTTGAATTTTGGGAACAAATAATAGTCTGATGGTGCTAAATCCGGAGAATAGGGCGAGTGGTTAACCAATTCAAAACCAATTTCATCAATTTTTTGTACTGCAATCAACGACTTGTGAGCAGGAGCGTTGTCTTGCAAAAAGAGCACACCTCTGGCAAGTTTTCCGCGGCGTTCTTCCACAATTTTCTTATGTAATTTAGTTAGCAACTCAGTATAATATGCTCCCGTGATAGTTTTACCCCGTTCCAAATAATCTATCAGAATTATCTCATCTTTGTCCCAGAAAACTGAAGTAAGAATCTTGCGAACCGATTTTTGAACACGGAATTTTTTGGGTCGTGGAGAACCAACATGCTTCCACTGTTTGGATTGCTCTTTAGTTTCTGGGTCATAGTGATGAATCCACGTTTCGTCCATAGTAACAAGCCGATCCAAAAAGTTTGAGGAATCTTCTGCAAAACGGCGGCAGATCTCCTTCGGCGTTGTCAATCGAACGCTCTTCTGATCAACGTTCACGCACCTTGGAATTAATTTGGCCGAAAGCTTTCTCATACCCAAGTCGTGATGACTGATGTGACACACGTTCATAGGAAATGTCCAATGCTTCTGCAATATGCTTAATCCCAATACGTCGATTTTCTAAAATCATATCATGGACAGAATCAATGTTTTCCGGAGTGGTCACAGAAATTAGTCATCCAGGGCGGTGCTCATTTTCACATCTGATCTTCCTCTTTTATATTCCGCAACCCAGTTTTTAATATTGCCGTATGAAGGACAGTGATCTCCTAAGATATCTATCACATCAGCAAAAATTTCTTTGCCCGATAACCCTTTCAAAAATAAATACTTAATAATTGACCAAAATCGATATTTTCAAAAACAACCTTTTTCTCAGACATGCTGTTTTCAAAAATTCACAGTTTGATCACCGTTTGACTTATGGATGTCAAACTTTGACAACTTATTTATAAAACATCGTAGTTGTAACCACAGCAACCATATTCATTTTTCTGTACTAGAAACCTTCCAGGCTAACTAGATATCAATAACCCCTCGTACATTCGTTAAATGTGAAATAAACTGCACATATATGATATGCGTTGATGATATCTCAAATTAATTTCTGATATGCGAAACTCAACATAGTACGGCCGTACGTTATTCATTGATATTTTAAGTTTAAATTAAAAGTTGTTTTAAAACAGATTATTAGCATCGAATAGAATTTCAACAGTAATTAAAAATGTCAGAATCGAACAAATTTAGGCTAGTAACTACAATGATATCAAAAATTAATTTATAATATTAGTAATTTGATTTAGATATGTGGAATTAATTTTAGATATCGATAATTCAGTTGCCATGCCTTACACTAGAACTCACGAAAGTAGCTTGAATAATAATTTCACTAACCAAAATAAAAAGTAAAATAGCTTGTCATATCTTTGCAATTCAGTTATATATTTAAAATATTTGTACGAAGTTTAAAACATGTGATTTTATTTTTAGATATATGAAATTAATTTTTCATATCAAAATTTAATTTCAGTTATTTGAAATACATACACATATATCACGATGTAGGAACTTTTTTGAAATGGGATTTTTTCTTTATGTTACGCAAACGACGTGAGCGTATTTATGGGTGGTTGCTACTGATAAGCAGTGAGCACCCAGCACGTAGTATATTGACAAGTGCCGTATTTATGGGGTGAGTCATCCACTTAAAAACTGTGTTTCAGAAACAATAAGGGTTGTGGACGTAGGGCTAACATTTATTTCCAAGTATTGCGACCAAATAAAATTTGTTCTACAAGTATTTTTCGTTTATAACATAGAAATAATGATAATCTACCAGATATATTGCTTTTTTGGTAAATAAACTTATCCAGCCTTTTATAATAAGAAACATACATTGCCTTGTCAATGTGTTGCCTTTATTCTTAAATAGAGTTCACTCAACATATGTGTTTTACCATCCACACGACTGTAACACTAGGTACCCGTGGTTCGAGGGGAGTTTTTTATGTTATCTACCTAAGTGTGAAGGAAACAAGTTAGAGAACAAACAAAATTTTATTTTTCAACATAAGAACCATTAACGATTGATGATGATGATTTGAATGAGCGAGATCTAGGACGCGGTTTTCCAAGCATTTCTATGCACTTAGGCCACATTTGGCCCATTGTACACCCTAAGAATTTTGCCTATCTGGGGTTATTCCAACTCCAGTAGTGATTTTTAACGTGTCACACAGCGCAATGGCACGAGACCTACGGCTTTACTTCTTATCCGACAGAAGGCGCATTTTCACAATTTTCCCCGCTAAAACAATCTCGCCGACCTCAGCCAGGTTCGATCCCGCGTCCACCGTTAACTTTTACACACTTATACCAACGTCTTTTTAATAATGCAATGCCTTCGAAAAACAATTCTTTTGATAACTTTGCAAAATACGACTCAGGTCTTTTCTCGCGTATGGCTGCTTTCAAATTGATTATTGTTTCTTTGTAGACATTCCCTGTTATTGTAGACCCTTTTGGCTTAGACTCAATCCATAAAATCCCTTCAGCATTCCAGAAAACTGTGGCCATCACTTTTCCCGCTGAGAATTGCGGCTTCGCCTTCTTGGGTGGTGGAGACCCCTTATGTAGCCATTGCATGAACTCTTGTTTCGTCGGAGGGTCCCAGTGGTGTATCCAGGTCTCACCCCCAGGTACAGTTTTAAAGAAGAAGTCCTCATCTTGGGATAAAGCATCCAAACCATATTCGCAAATTTTTGTTCAGGAGTGAGCAGCCTGGGAATCCACCGTGCTGACAACTTCCTCATTCCCAAATCTTCATGAAGGATTTTAAAAACAGAGTTTCTGATATACCTGTTCCTCTTGCAATAACTGAAACTGTCACTCAGCGATCAGTCAACACCAAATCTTCAACTTTCTTTATGTGTCCTGTGTTCGTGCTTCTAGAGGTTTTCCTCAGCTTGGGTCATCCTGAATGGACTCCCTGCCCCATTTGAATTGTTTACACCAAAAACTTGAAACGACTTGAAAATTGGACGGGCGATTTTCCCTATACACAGCCGCCATTTTCTCATGGATATTCTTTGGATGGAAATTTTGTGACGCTTCTGTGTTCAAGTTTTAAATCACTCATTTTTGTACCTCTAAGTTTATACAGAAATGACAAATCTTAAGCGAGTTGTATTAAACTTGGAGGATACACTCTAAAATGTCACAGAGAGTTGACATAATAAAATTATCACGATAGCATTTTGTTTCCATAGCTAGGTAGATAACATAAAAAACTCCCCTCGTATAATCGCCGGAATACCCTTATAAAGTGGCATCATATTTTTTGTCCTTGTTTTGCTTAGTAAACCAAGATAAACAAAAAAAAATGGGAAAGGTAGTATAATTATTATTTTTAAAATTAGTTCTGCCAAAGTCACAAAAATACAATATCCGTCTTGAATAATTTTGAATATTTGACCTTTTTGTGCCCATTTTCCTTAGTGTTCTTTATAAATGTTCTATTTCCTGTTCTCTGTGTTTATTAACTACATCGTTAATACCTTGTTTTTGTTGTTTGTTCAAATTTCGTGTTTATTGTCTGTAAAGTTTCGTTTTACAATGCCGATATACAACGAACAGTCCCAACAATTGATTTGATGATAGCGAAAGAGGGGAAGTATTAATTTCACCTACAAATACCTTTTATCGCGCTTTGTTGGCTTTGGGAGTGTCAGATGATACAATTTATAACCTGTAGAATAATGGTATCAAAACAAATAATGTTTATGAACAAAATAGGTCGCAGAAAATGTCGGTAAATACGGAAATATCACCTATATTGGAGAACTCCATAAGAGATATAGTTTACAAAATGTATGTCACCAAGAAACACGTAACAATGCGAACGTTACACAAATGCATGATTGAAGAATACCCAGCATTTCTCGATTAAATTTTCAGCAAAGGATCGGACAGAAATAGTTGGCAAGAGGGCACTTTGACAACAGCATCCAAAAAAAGCTGGAGACGGATACAGGTGCATAGTTCTTCATGCAGGTGGTAGCGAGGACGCTTTGTTACTTTTCAAAAGTGGAACAAGTAAAGGTGATTATCATGATAACATGAACATAGAGAATTTTGAACCATGGTTTAGAACTCAATGAATACCAAACCTTCATTAATAATTATGGATAACGCTCCAGCTACCACAACAGCGTTGAAAAGGAAATACCTACAAAATCCTGGTATAAGAGAAAATTAATTTCTTGGTTAATAAGCAAAAATATAAATTATTCCGAAAAAGCAATCCAAGACAAAATTTAGAAAATTGTAGATCTTCGATGAACAGCAAAACCTACCCCTCAGACAAATATGTGGAGCAATTTCATCATAAAATACATATATCTAATATTTAACTATTAGATATATGATAAAATATTACGGCTTCCACCATATCATTGCCAACACAACGCAATTGAAATGGTATGGTCATATTGTAAAATTAATATGAAAGTAGGTGGACACAAATGGGACTCATATGTTAATAAAGTAGAAACAGTTATTGATTCGGCGTGGACTGTTGAATATCGAGAAGATCTCTTTGATATTCAACTCTTCATTACTATCACCGAATTTGGGTTTTTAATAGGAAGTTCTTACAGTGCACGTTGGCCAACTTTGCATTGTAAAAAAGTATCCTTGTTGAGTTTTAATTTATTTATGATCAGCTTTTCAAAACAGTTTATTTATTTATTTATTCATTTTGAGGAATGCTATGCTAAATTGTAATTCTGGATACGATCAATCTCATGGTAATATAAAGAAATTAAATCATTCTCCCTAGCAACTAGGAACGTCCTAGAAATGTAGAAAGTAATGTGACAGGTTTACATGTCACTATGTGATAAAAAACATACGTAAATAAACATCAGCAACCGGCGCCGGTAGCTCGGATAGGTTGGGAGTATGCCTTTCACGCAGCTGCCCCGGGTTCGAATCCGGACGCCGAGGTCAGTGGTTTTTTCTGACCGATAAAAAACACTAAAACGGCACTTCTTCTCGGATAGATAGTGTTGTTGGACACGTCAAAAGAACCCTCAAACAGGCTAAATATCCAGGTGTGGTAGGATCGCTCCCTGGTGTCGGTGGTTAGCCATAGTAACAGAAATAGACCGACGATAAATAAAAACAAACAAACAAATATCAGCAACTATGACGTTATTTTAAAACGGTAATCCGACGACTATAACAAGAATAATGCAAGCAGGTTCTTTTTAAAAGGTATTTTACTTAAACAATATCTGAACAGTACGGTACGGTACGGTACGGTGATCGACTCCGAACTGAATTAATAAACAAAACCGCAGAATATGATGAAGATGCCGACAAGCCGACATAAACGCAATAGCTAGTTTACACAGTGATAAGGGTTTGAACCTTGAGCGAGCAGCGTACTTTTTCAGAATAAAAAAGTTGACTCGACAATATTTATAATTATTATAAATTACTGATTAATAATTCCTTTGTCGGCAGTCGACTTGGTTCGAATAAGACGTTTAAAGAAAACATGAAATAATGTTCTAAGTATGTTAAATACATTATTGATTAACTACTCTACATCCCGAAAATAGCCGCCCCCAAAATCTGCCGCCCGGGGGCGGTGTACTCCTGGCACCCCATGTTGCAGTGGCACTGTGAGGACGATAGTTTATTTGAAAAAAATTCTACTTTTACACGAAACATTTTCTATAACGATACGATACCTAATTTAGGAATACCTTGTATGGCACTGCCATAAATTGAAAATTGAAATGAACATAATAAATGATTGAAAACAATTGCAATCTGAAATCTGCATGTGGTTAATTTCTATGTTAAATTTTAATATCACGCAGGGATTGTACCTAGCGATCCGGCTGTGGTTTCTCTTTCTTTTGTATACGCAGGTTGTTTTCTTAGTTCGCACGCTGTTCTAAAATGAAACCTACTGTGTCGTACAAATGAGAAACAGGAATATATTCGTTCGTTAGTTCTACAAAAAACCTTTAATCTTCTGTAAAAATTTGAAGAAATAGTTGATACCCCTTCTTGTTCGCAAATAAATAACGTTCATTGACGTTTGACAGTTAATCAAGCTTCGACCTACGGTAACGAAATCAAAAGCAAGAATTGCAATTGATTATAGTGTTTCTTTTTACATAAGTATACAAAGTGATTTTTTAAAAAGTCAATTGCAGCAAGCCTAGAAAAAAAGCTATTCTGTCTGCAGTCAGCTGTAATGAGCTTTGAATGACATTTACCTGTATGTCAAAACTGTGTGACAGTTCAGGTAGTTAAAAATTTTGTCCCAACATAATGTGAAAATGAACAAGTATTTAGTTGCAACTGATTTGTAATTTATTAAGGTAAGTAAATTACAGGTTTTTCGTCAAGATTTCTTTCACAGCAAGTGTTCGAAATGTCCTCCAGCTATGCTGTTACAATTTTCATATTGTCAGATTCTAAAGCTTAATATAGACGGGACAACCACTAGGCTACTGCAATTGACTTTTTAAAAAATCACTTTGTATGTAATAGATTAATTGCCGATGTTAGGATATTTTGCACATCTAGAATATATTTTGCATTCAAAATAATTCGTTGCATATATTTTGAAAAAGAAAAACTCATATATTTTTGTAAAAGCAAAGTATTTTGCCATAGAAACATGGGGTATTGCACGGATCTTAAAACACTTTGAGAACTGCTGGTCTAAGATTGAAAGTGTTTGTTTCGCTTAGCCCTAAGGGTATTTGTGCAGCACGTGGCTTCCATAATAATTATTTGCAGGTTAGAATTAATCATCAAACAAATAAGTGTCAAATTTTGTTCTGCGATAACCTCCGTTTTCAGATCGATCGGCGATTACATGACGACACTCCGTATATTGAAACAAAGAGAAGACCTCCAGGCTTGCGAATTGATTTTACTTCCCAACAAGTTGGTCGGTTCACAACCCCCTGTGTGTTCCATCCGCATGGGGGAGGCGCCGCTCTGTCGGTGGTTGGGGGAGCGTAGGTAGGTCGCAGAATATTGATCTTTTAGTCCCGAGCTTTCCCAGCTGAAACTCGCACTCAACAGCTGAAGCTTACAAACAAAACAAACCCGACATTGAGCTTCTTCGTGTCCGTTGATTGTCCATTGTCTTCTGATGATTCACCGTGAAGTGTATTAGGTGTGCACGAAAATATTTCAGGGTTATTTTAAATCCGCGCACGTCTCTTAGTTGACTGACTTTAGTTTTCCTTAATGCGGCGGTTAAATTTTAACAATTCCCGCAACGTACAGTGGATGTTGTGTGCTTAATGAGTGATTTAATATTTTGAAGGAACACTTTTGCGTCGCTCATTAACGAGCATTCAGAACTGCGGAAGAACGTTTGTACCGAGCGGTATTGAGTATATGTGATTTGAACTCTACGTATGTTCTGTTGCACGCGATTGTGAGTATATCCTGCATTATTGACTTTTTCACCTTGCTTTTGTTGTGTGTTCTGTGATATATGAATGTATGGGCCTTGTGGGAGCCCCGCCGCAATTAAATTGTCCTGAAAGGTTCAGGGATAATGCATTTTTTGTCTGTTATGCGCCGATTTATAAACATGCTACTTATTTTTTAACTTCTTTAAGTACAATCTGTAGAATATACTGTTTCTACATCTAAAACTGTTTGCTTTTTACACTAGGTAATTGTATTGTTGGGACACAAAACAAACAAGGAATCAAATTGTAGCAATTGAATGTCTCAACAATCTTTGAATTTTTGCGCTTTATTACTTAAAAAATACACCCTTAAATGTTCTACGGGGTCCTAACATAAAAAGATGTTAAAGGCAAAATAAAAATGAAATATGTGCTTGTTAATTACCTTGAAGAACATGTCAAGCAAATGAATCAAACAAATTTAAGTTGATAAAGTTAGATTTACTTATCCAATTATATACAAAACATAGCTTAATTTTGACCCAGTCCTACTGAGTATGAGTTGTTATATTAGCATTGTGTCGTAGGTGTTTACATTAATAAATTTCCTTCTAAAACATTGTTTTCCAAACACCTATCTTTAAACTTTCAATTACTTTCAAAATTACAGTAAATATAAATGTTGCAACGTCGCTAGGAGATAGAGATATTACATACAATTATTGTTTCTGCGGTAAAATGAATACATACTTATATTTTAAAAGCTTAATTTAAAGATTAATCATATTGGTAGACAACTGGGAAACAACATTTTGCTTCAAAATGAGACTTTTTTACTTTTAATTATTTTTTTTAATATTTTTTATACGTTTCAATTTGCTGTATAGCACCCTGCAGATAATCAGATATGTATTATGATCCATTTTTAAAATACCCCGTATATAACGTGATTGCTATATACTTTAACTCCAAGTAACGCTTATGTGCCATTTTTGAAATACTCTTTGTATATAATGTAATCGCTACGCATTTCCACGTCATCATCATCATCATCATCATCTGACATGGAGCCGACTCGCTGTAAATATTATGAACCATTTGGAAATATGTCGCATAGAACATAATCGGGATGTATTGTAATTAGCAATTCAAAGAATATATTCAACCACTCTGAAAATGTTAAATATATATCAATATCTTATTTTGGTAATATATCAGAGAAAATTGCTAAAATTATAATTAAAAAGTACATTTAAAGTAATTTAGAAAACAACAAAAAACACTTTTAGCCCTTACTCAACGCAAAAGATAGAACTAACGATTTGTTAAAATCAGGTATTTACAAATTAAACTGTTCACAGTGTAATTATGTATACATAGGTCAAACAGTTAGAAATTTTGATACCAGATACAAAGAACGCATACGCTCACATAAGTACAAACACCCAGAAAAATCTAACTACGCTAAACACTTACTAGTACACAATCATAGATACATTAATATCAAATAATATAATAACATGTTTACACTCCTGTGATGATAAACGTAAATTGGATATACTCGAGGCCTTTCAAATTCCCAAACACACTTTAACAAATACACCTCTAAATTGAGCTCTTAAATTCTCCGCTATTGGAAGTTTTGAAATAGAAGACCAGAGCCAAGTCCAAAATCCAGATCCATTGTGCTGTTGCCCTAGCTATAAATGTTTACAATATTAAATGCCTTTGAAAATGTCATTTTTTTATGTCGAAATACGTATAAAGCAAAAACAAATACCTGTTGTAATTGTCTATTATTATCATTAAAATGTGTGTATTGTAAGGCTTCACACCTTATTTTGAACACACTGTATGTAACGTCTTCGCTTCAAATTTTCACTCTTTATGGAGGTTATAAGCTATTTTTTAAATACTCTACATAGATCTTAATCGAGGTATATTATAAGGACCTGGCACTACTTTTCAAACATGCTGTATACAGTGCGGTCGTAAAATGTCCTCCCTCCTACTAACTTTTGAACGACTTAATATTTCGACACAAAATTTTGTATGCTTTAATGGGAGGCTAAATACTACTTTTCAGCCCGTATTTAAATTTTATAACTTTCAAAATGGCCGCAATGGGGGTCGAGTGACACCTCATTTGAAAGATATTTTAATTATGCGTCTGATCCTTGAGTTTCATAAAAAAATATTCACCCAGAAAAAATGACCGATGTTTGACAATAACAGGTTTATGGAAAAAAGAAGGTACCCGGAAAATTTTGCGATTTGCGGATATGTTGTTGACCTCGTCGAGGACAACAACTTTTCCTTATAGCACTTTTCCGTAGCTCGTACCGTTCGGCCGCCAAGGGTGTCCAAAGTCGAAACACGAATCGAAGTCCAGGACGTGTCCACATCATCGCAGCGGGTCGGCCCCGAGCTCAATCTATTCGCATAAGTACAGCATAAAGGGGCGCGTAGGCCACCGAAACGTCGAAAAACACGTAAAAATCGGCATAAAAACTTAGCCGGCGTGCCCCATCCTCTTCCGGGATGTTAGAATCGGCTGTCGAAAACTGAAACACGTTGACATTGATTTTAAAACATTTACCACTGGTTGTTTCTAAGGAAACAGAGATGGTGCGTTAATTCGATCAAAAAAAGTGCTGATTTTTTTAAAATTTATGTGTATTTGTCTCTAAATAAGGCGCATTGAACTACAGATGGGCTCAAGGTGCAATGGAAATGGTAAATATACAGCAAAATGGTGTTGAAGTCAGTTATCTAATTGACTTGGTTCCCACTATTGTTTATTACTATTTTATTATTTATTCAAAGTAAATTTCGATAGTTACATTTGGTAAATAAAAACAACAACCTAAATCTAAATAAAACCTATTTAAAATTTAGAAATCGTTGATAAGTAAAATTTTAAAAGTTTGTTATAAGTTATTCATCGAGTCGTGTGTAATCTAATATTTCCACTACCTGTTCATCTCATTTATTAACCTTCGTTCCTGTAAATTAGTTACTATTGACTATTTGTACAATACGATTACATATTTTTTAAGATTTAACAATTTCGTGGCTGAGGAATATTTCTAGATCTCCGTCAGCAAGCCAGCAATTGAAGTCCAATGATACTAATCTGATCTCAATGTAGTGGAAAATATATTGAACAAACTAAACGTAATATTGAGATTGGGTTTAAAGAACATATAGCTCATTTCAGAAATCATAGGTTTGATAAATCAATTCTAAATATCGTGTTGGTAAGGGGTTTTCTAAAGTTTATTTACTTAAACCACCGTCTCCAATCAATCCTATTAAAAGTAAGACAGATTTTAAACTAATGTTTGCATTCCTTTATAAAGAAATGTGTTTATGGAAAAAATTAATGTTAAAAATAAAATAGTATTTTGTCTAAAATAGCTCAAAAAGTGTTCTATAACCACATAATTATAATGTCGAAACAGCTTTTCTGTAAGAAAATTATAAAAGCTTAAAAAGGCAAATTGCAATTCTTAAACGGCGAAGAGCAGTGGTATTCAAACAAGGGTACGCCAAGACGTCTTAAGCTCTTAGGGGGTACGTAAGATTTTATATATACAGGGTGCCCCAAAACTCCTGGGACATAGAGCTACCACGTATTCTAGAAGTCAAAAGAAGTCGATTGGACCCAACTTTGTCATATACCAAAATGTACCGTTTGCCCGTGAGAGGAGTTCAAAGTTTACTTAAAAAATCACGTTTTTGTATGCTTTTCTGAAACGTGTGAACCAATTTTAATGAAATTTGGTACCTGGGCACTTCAAAGGAAGCCACTACTTTCAGTAACGAAAGAAACCCAAAGAAAATTGGAGAAGGGTTAAAACCACCCCCACCCCCTGATAAATT
>JABXWE010006880.1:0-30716 GCA_014611495.1 Limonius californicus
TTAATTATAATGATTATATATAGAGTATATTATATATTCGTAAAGAAAATTCGAAGATTAAAATAATTACACAAAAATATACAGGGTGTTCTATTTAAAAAAACACAAATTTATTCCATTGCTCCGTTCCTGTAACCCATAGTAAACAAGTGAGGACGTTAATGGATTCTGCAGGAAAAACTATGTAAAAGACTAATTTAAAATTATTCTGCACACCTAATAATAACCGAGATAAAAACAATTTTAAAAATAGCCAAATTTTAACAATCACCCTGTAGCTCCCTAACCGATCGCCATAGCAAAGATCTGTTTGCGCTATTGTTATTTTCTCAAAACAAGAGCCCGAGACTGCTTAGTTAGTTTTTTGATATCTGTCATGGTTTCCGAGATACCCTGCAAAAACATCAAAAATGAGACACCGTGTACTTGAAAATAAACCCTCGATCCCCTCAATTTAAAAGCAGTTTCAAAGTGCGACATACGCTCTGACATACAAAGCCACCCTTTATCTAAAAATTTTTTGTACATATGTAGAACCTTTAGACCAAATTATTTATAAGAAATTTCTTCACAATTACGAAAAATACACAGCGGTAATAAAACTTTGACTGAGGAAACATGCCACTAAATAAAATACTTTTTAGAAAGAGAATCACAAAAAATACTGAAGTTTAGGATATCTAATGAGGTAAAGTTTAGTAATAGCAAAACTAGAAGAAACTGAAGAAAAAATTGGAAATTTTAGCCTGGGAAATAGGAATTACGGGGCCAAATGCGCATGAACTTTTTAAAGAAACAACAACTGTATACTATGAATACATTCTATCAAAAAAAGACCAATAGAAAATGGACCTGGATTGCGCCAAACAGGGAACATAAAAACGAAATAGATTATATCCTGTCAACAAATAAGAAGATAATTAAGGACGTATCGGTTTTGAATAACATTAACGAAGGCAGTGGTCCCAGGATAGTTCGAGCAAAAATAGTAGTAAATAAACAATGTGAAAGAACTAAACTTATAAAGAAGACGATACCCAAAATCGACAAGAAAATACTGAAAACAAAAAGAATAGAGTACGAACAATAATTTATTCCAACTGAAACTAAACGAAATTCTCACCCGGATCTTCACAGTAAGAAAATAGATGAATTAAGCAAAATTATAAACACAGTAATGATAGAAGCAGGCCAAAAAGTAGCCAAAGCCTCGAGAAAAAATGGAAAGGAGTGGAGCTCCAAAACTAAAGAGTTATTTAAAAAAAGAAGACTATTGTTGAGACAGGGGAAGATAACATCACACCAACAAAACATTGAAAAAGTGAATTCAAGGAGATAGATTAAGAGAGGTAGAAGAAGTGATTGAAAAAGTTATAGAATAAAACAAAAATATGAAGAGTATCAGAATATCACTCTGAAAAGTAGAGATCAGTGTCATTAAAGATAAGAACGGAAACGAGATAAGAAACCGAGATGAAATATTGAAGCTGACAGAAAACTTCTATAAAGATCTGTATGAAAAAAATCACGTACCGGATGAAGTAAAAGAACAATTAGAAAAGAATCAGAAATGTGAACGCAGAAGATATACCGGACATCAGCGAAGCAGAAATAATAAGCAGTATTAAATGTATGAAATAAAATAAGGGACCATGCTCAGATGATATTATACTACCTGAACTTATAAAAGAAGGTGGCGAGACCATAGCAAAAGCATTCCAGCAGTTATTAAATAAATGCTTAACAGAAGGAACAATTCCAGAAAGTTGGAACAACTCACTAGTGGTACTAATAATAATAAGGAGGGAGACAAAGGAAAGCTTGAAAACTACAGACCTATATCGCTAATATATCAGATATACAAACTGCTAACGAGGATAATAATAAACAGATAAACAGATTAGAAAATAAGTTGGAACTAAATCAAACCGTGGAACAAGTAGAAGTTAGAAAATTTTTTAGTACTTGTGAACACATACTGTCAGAACTCTCATAGAGAAATCTACAGAGTACATTCTTCCACTGCATTTAACTTTTATTGATTTTGAAAAAGCTTTTGATAGCATCGAAATAGGGGCAGTTGTAAAAGCCTTGCAAACTGTAGAGTAGACCATAGATACAAACAACTTATAACAAGCGACAATGGTGGTACAACTGCAGGAAAATACACAAGCAATTCCAAGTAAACGAGGGTGAGACAGGGAGATTGCATGAACCCTAGACTATTTATATCAGCTTTAGAAGACGTTTTTAAAAATCTAGGATGGGAGCAGAAAGGCGTAAACATCAATTGGAATATGGTCAATCACTTAAAATATGCCGACGACCTAATTGTAATAACAGATAACTTTGAAGATCTGCAAACTATGCTACAAGAATTGACAATTCAATGCGAGGGAGCTGGATTAATAAAATTACGAAAGAAAATTCTCACAAACCAAGATGAAAACAGGCATATAACAATCGATAATTATACACTAGAATATGTGCAAGAATATGTTTACTTGGGGCAAGTAATAATATGCGGGAAAGGTAGTCAAGAGGCAGAAATAAAAAGACGCATCCGATCAGCGTGATTGGCATTCGGAAACCAAAGCAAAATATTGAGAAATCAAAAAAACCTCTAAAATTAAGAAGACGAGTGTACAACCAATGTGTGCTACCAGTGCTATCATATGCGGCACAAACTTGGACTTCAACTAAAACCATGATGGAAAAACTAGCAAGGACCCAAAGAGGAATGGAAAAATTAAAGTTGAATCTTAGATTAAAGGATCGGATAAGAAGCAAAGTCATCCGTCAGAGAACAAAAGTAAAAGACATGAGAAGAAGTAGCTTCGCTAAAATGGAGATGGGACGGCCATACAATGATCAAGTAGACGGAAGATGGAACAAAGAGATTAAACAGTGGAGACCATGGCTGGGCAAAAGAAGTAGGGGTCGGCCAAACACTAGATGGATGGATGATCTAAAGAGAGAACGGCAGGAGTTGGATGGATCGGGAAAGCACAGAACAGAAACGTGTGGAGACAAACAAGGGAGGCCTATGTCCAACAATGGACGGCATTGGGCTAATGAAGAAGAAAGTTTAGTAATAGTAACTCCTGTGTTTTGTTTTCTCTCGGCATTTTATCCTGGAGGAAATTCTACTAATCTTCTTCCTCTATAGATTTGTAATAGCTTAGCAGGTATACTTTCAATATTGGATTTCATTTATACAATACAAAATTATAGTTTTACTAATATTTATAACAATTTATATATTCCAGACAATAAACAGGACGAGTAGGGAGTTGTTATATTTTATAAAAATTAAAATTTAGAATAATTTCTTGCTTCAAGATGTAAACTAACGTTAAAATGTTAATGTAAAAATAAAACGTTTCTAAAAATGAGCAAATAATAATCTAGGGCGGCCTCCAAAGTTTTCGGGATTTATAATAGCTGTTTCAAGGGAAATGCCACACCGCTCTACGTTCAATGTAATGATTCGGCCTTACAAGATCTACTAAGCTGATACAAATATGTACCGGAACTGTGTAGTAACCTTTTGTTTAAGCTATAGCAGTATCACCAACAAACTGTTCGATAAAGGTTCGCCTTTACCTACATAAGTCAGACTACGCCTAATCTAAACAATTATCTGGGAGTTATCAGAGCCAAGTTCAGTTGCTACTATGGATTTTACTCTAGAACACAATAGATTTATTTCTAAATAAATAATGTAAAATGTGGGGCAGTTACAGTCGTGTCATAAGTTTGTTATACTCTTTCATACCTAATTGAAACTGGTGTTTACACTGACAGGTCGACAAACCGCACAAAATGCATGAAATTTCTTTCAAAATAGTGGTTACCTTCAAGTATTATGAATAGAGAACGGAATATATGCAGTCGATTATTGCGAAAATATGCGCGTATATATGCACATTATCTTTTAAATATATGCAGTAAATTCTAAAAACATGCACTTGCATATGCAATAGCATATGTTCATAATCGACTTTAAAAACGATTTATGATAAATTGATAAATGTTAAAAAGTTAAAAAAAGTATACGCATTAAAATTCACAAATCACAAAACATTTTTAATACATTTTATTCTATTAACAAAATTACAGCAATACAGAATAATTAATTATACTTATAGTTATCACTACAAATCAGCTTATGCTAAATTTGAAACTATGATTCATTATTATGAAAACAACTTACAACTAAATGTTTTTCAAAATTTTCAAGATGAAATTTATGTCTTCTATCGGTAAACATGTATTTGTAAATTGAAAACGATCGTTCAACATCTACCGACGAGCATGGGGCATTCGCAAATTTTGAAATTATATTAAAATCTAAATTTAATTCTTCAACAAATTCGCCATTGAGAACTCTATTTATGTCTTTTAAAACAGCATAACCAGGATTCTTTTTCATTACCGAATTAAATTTTTTCAAAATAATTGCCCCAATTTCATCTCTTCAAATTCAAATTTAACCCAGGAGGGAGTAGGGATATGCTATTTTAAAGACAGTAAAGATTGTAAATAATTCGGAATTTCCCGTAATTCCGTATTGAGAGAGTAAAGCATGTAATTTTAAATAGCTATTCATAACAAGGGCCTACATGTGGTAGGGTATTTTGAATGACGTCTTAAAAGTATAAATATCTCAAGCTACTCTAAGAACTACATTTCAAATATTAAAGGTAAAGATTTATACAAATACAATGAACTTCACCAGAAATGCATGATAAAATAGTTGAAACATTCTAGCCAAAGTCTTAAACTACAATAGCAGCAAATTACTAATAACAAGCACAAGTACTTTAGAAAGAATGAAGTGTTAAAAGGGAGTTAAACGTTCAAAGAAATATTACAATATACAAGATCTATCTACAATAAACAAGGGCTTACTGCAGAACCTAGTGTTTATCCAACTTCTGAGAAAATTAATTACGTTTAGAATAAACTATCTGCGAGCTTACTCATACAAAATGCAAAACAAGCTATGATGTTATTAAAAACCACTGTTACATAAAATTGGACACCAATCGTAAAAAATAAAAATATAAAATTTATGCAAAAATATAAAATTTATTCAAAAATATAAAATTTATGCGTGAATATACATAAAACGTTTAAATATGCAGATTTTGCCTAAATATGCAAAATATTCATTAATTAATTAGTGTTAATTAACTCTAAACGCCATGATTCGTCCACATTATCGATTGTTTCGCAAGATATGCAAAATTACCTTATATGTAGTTTGCATAAAATCCGTTCTCTAGTTATGAATTTATGATAATTTTACCTTTAAGTTTAAAAAATGTAGCACATATAAAATGTAGTACACATACTTTACATTAAGACTGTTCTTGTAAAACATAACACGATTGATAAAAATACCACAGAAACGCTATGTTAGATTCAAAGCACAATGTAGTGGTGATTACAAATAGTCTTAACTAAGGACATATATTATGTGGTGTCAGTATGAGAGCATAATGATTTAAAAATGATCTTACCCTTAAAGGTTATGACTGGGTAGAATTCTGTGTATTGCGGAATAGAAAATTTGTATTAATATATGTAAGGAAAATAGTATGACCTGTGCAGGACAATGTTTTAAAGTGATTTATCTTTTTTACCGAATCCAGGACCTTCCTAGACTAATGGTTATGGTTTGCGCATATCAAGCCAAAATTCTTGGCTTGATTAAGATTAATTGTTTAATTTAAACTGAACAAATTAATGGACTAATGATCCTAATGGTCCTAATGCATAGCAGTTGATACTAACTAATTTTTCAATGTAAAAGTACTTGGGAACATAGTTTCGGCAACTCTGTCATCCTGTTATCTGATTAAACTAGATTTAATTTTGGCTCATTTTAGATTTTACAATAATCGAGGGCAACTGAAAATAATATTCCAAACAATAACTAACATTAAAAGTTTTAAACTTTGAAAAAAGGTTGTATTCCTATATTCTAAAAAATTGTATTATCTTAAAATGCCTTTAAAATATTTTTATTTGCGCTTGTATATAGGGACAACTGCCTATTGCAGTCTATTAAAGCATACATTTTTGTTCTTTCAGATAACTGGGATATCAAGCTGATTCATTTAAGGAGATTCATCTTTTAGCAGGTGCGAAAGCTTATATGAAGACAGTAACACTTTTACATTATGAATTGTATTTTCAGAAATACATATTTTGTGCTCTTCAGTGAAATCTGAACCTTACTTTGACATTTGATAGAGAATCATATTATATTCTATATGCCAGGACACATAGTAAAGTAACACAGTTTATTTTTTCCTCAGAACACGAATATCACAGTATAATTTTCAAGATTCTCGGGAAAATGTTTTCTTTGGGGGTTTTTATTTTTAATGGTTTGTGTCGTATTTTCTTACTTCTTGAGCATCATATATTTTACAAAATGAGTTGTTTTTATAAGTGTGAAAAGAGATCGTTGCGTAAAAATAAAAATGTGTTTACATAGAGACGATACAAGCGATACCAACGCAGGTAGAGTGGTTGTATTCCGTTTCATACTAGAAAGATTATACTCCACTACACTCACTATATTAAAGAGCTCTTGCTTACTTTAAATTTAAACAAATGTAATAGTTACGGTTTCTTCATATTCTGCACACTCAAAATACTAAGAGTAAACTAATACGTTTTCAAAATTGATTTCTTCACCTACGCAAATTTTAATGTTATTACACCGAAAGCGTATTTGCAAATCACCTTTTGTCAGAATAAAGCAGGTGCAAACGCTAGTTGGTTTGATTATTTTGAACCTACGACTATATGTCCTTTCGATTGAAATACTTCTCCACAGAAAGACAGAAATGAACCAAACACATCGTTTCGCCAAAATCTTGATTAAAGCCGATGTTTTCAATTTAGTGGCGACAAAATAGGAAATTCTATACAGGGTGTCCCAAAACTCCTGGGACATAGAGCTACCACGTATTCTAGAGGTCAAAAGAAGTCGATTGGATCCAACTTTGTCATATACCAAAATGTACCGTTTGCCCGTGAGAGGAGTTCAAAGTTTACTTAAAAAATCACATTTTTGTATGCTGTTCAGAAACGTGTGAACCAATTTTAATGAAATTTGGTACCTGGGCACTTCAAAGGAAGCCACTACTTTCAGTAACGAAAGAAACCCAAAGAAAATTGGAGAAGGGTTAAAACCACCCCCACCCCCTGATAAATTTGTTCAGAATTTTTTTAAGGATGATGTTACGATTCTATGTTTTTTTTAAGGTGAAGACTTATTCATTAGCTTCATTTTTTGACTCTTGTAAAAACTCCGTAATTCGTATAGTTTCGAAGAAAAAAAATGTTTACTCAAACACTGATAACCGATATTATTATTGCAGGTTTAATTGTATTACAAAATTTAGTTGGCCGTAGACACAAAAATAAAACCAAGGTGATAATTTTGATAGGAAACAAATTCATAATCATCTCAGTTGATTGTTGACAGTAAACTTTTCAATAATTGTTCACTGTTTGTTGCTTTTGTATTCTTTTTTGTTATTGTAACCATCGTTGCTGCTTTAATTGTTGTTGTTGTTGCTGCTGTTATTTTTGCCGCTATCAAATATGGATTTCCCTTTCAATGAGCAGACCGACATGTTATTAGTTCTTGGATACTGTCAAGGTAACTGCCGCGAGAGTGTCCGCGTGTATCAAGAGAGATATCCAAATCGAAGAATTCCAAATCACAAAACTTTTGCTCGTATCGAATGTCGTCTTCGAGAAACAGGAAGTTTGCAGCCAGCCAGATTTAACACTGGAAGACCTCGACAAGCCCGAATACCCATTGTGGAAGAAGCAGTTCTTCAAAGGATTGATAACAATCCTGAGATCAGTACCAGAATATTGCAACGTGAAACTGGGATTCCAAAAAGCACTGCAAGTCGGATCCTTGCCGATCAATTAATTCGTCCTTTTCACATCCAGCCAGTTCAAGAATTATTGCCACTTGACCACGAATCACGTTTAAATTTTGCAGAAATTATTCGGGAGCGCAGAGTAGTCGACGATGGATTCCACACTAATATCTTGTTTACTGATGAGTCTTGTTTTACGCGTTGTGGCATGACAAACCTACACAATGAACATATTTATGCAGATGAAAATCCACATGCTGTTAAAGCTAGACATTATCAACGAGAATTTAAAATTAATGTCTGGGTCGGAATTATCGACAATTTGGTTGGACCGTTCCGATTGCCTGATCGTCTCGATGGCGCTAGTTACCTTCTTTTTCTCCAAGAAACTTTGCCAGAGTTATTAGAAGACTTGCCCCTTAATTTGCATCAAAACATGTTTTCATGCACGACGGTGCACCACCTCATTTTGCACGTGCCGTAAGAGAATATCTAAATGAACAATTTGCTGGTAGATGGATTGGTAGGGGACAAGAAGCACCATTCAATGGCCACCGCGGTCTCCAGATTTAAATCCTTGTGACTTCTTCATATAGGGAGCGTTAAAAACACAAGTATACGAGGTACAAATTAATAATGCTGAACAACTGTGGGACAGAATTCAAAATGGTGTAAACGCACTACGAGAAAACGACGATGTTTTAAGAAGGGTGCACTTCAATTTTTTACGTCGTGTTGACCTCTGCATCAATGACGGTGGAGGTCACATTGAACATTTGTTGTAAAAAAGTTTTGTTTTTGTGTCTACGGCCAACTAAATTTTGTAATACAATTAAACCTGCAATAATAATATCGGTTATCAGTGTTTGAGTAAACATTTTTTTTCTTCGAGACTGTACGAATTACTGAGTTTTTCAAGAGTCAAAAAATGAAGCGAATGCATAAGTATCCACCTTAAAAAAAAACATAGAATCGTATCATCATCCTTAAAAAAATTCTGAACAAAAATGCTATTTTTTAAGTAAACTTTGAACTCCTCTCACGGGCAAACGGTACATTTTGGTATATGACAAAGTTGGGTCCAATCGACTTCTTTTGACCTCTAGTATACGTGGTAGCTCTATGTCCCAGGAGTTTTGGAACACCCTGTATAGTCACAACTGTATAACAGATATGTTTCTAATTCTTTTTCTTTTAATATGTTAGAAAGATTTTTTGTAACAAGTCTACCATTTAAGTTTGTAGTAGCAAATTGCTTAAATACATTTTTACATACAAAAAAAAAACGTTAAAGTTCTGTCGGTTGCTTATCTGTAGTTAGTGATTATCCCTCCAATTGATTCTCATGACTTTAATAATCTTGCCTTAAATCTGTAAAGCCGCATACACATTTGCAACAGCACCCTGCAACGCAACTGCGTAGCGTAAGCAATGGCACGACACGTAATTACAGGATTACACTGCAGGCTGCTCTGAATGTCGATGTTCTTTACTGTTTCATTGACAAACTGACAAACTGTGAAAAGTAGTGCAACACAAACCGTTAATTCTTATATTTTGCAAAAGCCCGTAACGTAACCGCATGCTGTTACATGGTCATGATACGATAGGGTGTTGCAGGACCAAATTTTGAGGAGTAACATTGTTTTGTATACCTTCCTTAATGTTTTGCCAAAAATTCCATACAAACAGTGGAACGTCCGCGCAACGCGAACTATGGACGTCCTTGCTTGCGAGGTTGTTGCACGGTACCGTGTATACTAACACACTATGCGGGCGGTTATGGTGCATAGTGACAAATTCTCTTATATCAATTTATCATGTTAAAACAATTTAACTTTGGTTTGCAATATAAAACTAAAATTATAATGTAGGTTCATGAAAATGTGTAAAGGGTTGCGTTACCAATACGTCATCCATAAGTAAACCTATACAATACTGTTTATTCCACTTTCTTTCACACGACAATTTTGCACACTTTCTTTTCTTCTACTCTTCTTTCAAGAGACTAAAGAGATTAAAGTCACATTATAGTACACAGTTAGTCTAACATATTTCATTCCAGTATTCTTTGAATTTTTTAAAAGTTTGTTTATTGAATTGTTGATCTACAGTAGGATCGCAAATTATATAAAATATAAACAGTTCTTACCACGATATTGAATTGTACGTTACACAAACAGAACCAACGGCTAGTATCTATATTTTGATAATGTAGGAGGTGTGTTCAAATGAAACCCATCTTTGCTTTATAACAAATGTATTCAACAATTTAATTACAAATAATTACCGTCACAGTTCAGACACCTATCCCAGTGTTTTACTAACCGACGTATACCCTGCTCAAAGAATTCTTGTGGCTGCTGGTTGAAGAAGTCTTACACAGCTATCTATACCTACTTCTGATTCAGACTCAAAATGCCTACCTTTGAATGCCTTTTTCAGAGGTCCAAAAATATGGAAATCGCAAGGCGATTGATCCGGGCTAGAGGGTGGATGCTCTAAAACCCTCCATTTCTTTTGATGAAGACATTTTCTTTTACCACATTAGCAATATGAGGCCTAACATTGTCGTGCAGCAAAATGACCCCAAGCGTAAGTTTTCCTCGACCTTTCCGTCTTACTGCTTAATGAAGCTTGTTCAAAGTTTCACTGTACAGATTTGCATTGACATTTACTCCAGGTTGCTTAAACTCTATCAACAAGGGTCCTTTATGGTCGAAAAAAAATGTTAACATCACCTTGCCTGCAGAAGGTTGTGCTTTAAACTTCTTCGTTGGTGGTGGCCTTGAATGTTTCCAGTGCGTCGACGATAATTTACTGGATAACTCGTAGTAATGGCATCAAGTTTCGTCACCAGCAACTATTGACAAAAGAAAGTCATCACCATTTTGCTAGTCTGTGATGTGTCTGCAGAGACAAACCCATTCGCAAGCATTTTTGTTCATTAGACAAGAGACGACGAATTCATTGCGAACAAACTTCACCGTAACCCAGATTACGAACAATATATTGGACAAATCCCACTCTCGCACCAACAATTTCTGAAATTTCTCTAATTGAAATTCGACGATTTTCTCTAATAAGACCTTCCACACATGCCATATTGTTTTCTGTTAAAGCAGTACATAGTGCACCTGGTCGTGGCTCATCCATAGTCCCCTCTTTTCCATTCTTAAATTTTCGGCACCATTTCTTCACAGTTGGGTACGCAATACATGCATTTTCATACACTGCTTGCATTCGCGTATGAATCTACTATGGCTGCAGACACCCAGCGCAAAAAAATTGTAGGACCGTACGCTAATCAAACTTGGACGGATTTTCAACACCAAACGACATTTCAAAATCGAAGTTTTAAAAGTCAGAATCGAATTCAAACGCCAGAGACTTATTAATGTGTTGCCTACAAACACTACTAACATTAACAAACGTCATTTGAATTATTGCATTTGTTTTCAAGGCTAAGTTAATCAAAGATGGGTTTCAATTGAACAAGCCTCGTAGATAGTCTATACGTTTTTGCCACACAACCAGTATTTTCTCAGTTTCTATTATTTTGACAATACTTGTTTTACTGGATCCGTGGGTGTTTTCACGAGTTGAGCGATTTTTCGTACGCACAATTGATGTCATTGGCAAATTAAGATTTATCTAATATTCTTAAAATCAGAAAACAGAAATCACATCTTAGCTAAGCTACTATTTCTTTGATAGACATGATTAATTACCTTTATCGGGAGCAAGATAAAGAAAGGAAAATCATGGTTTGCATATGAAAAATGATGCTCTAGGTTTAAAATTTTCCTGCCGTTTTAGTGAAGATGATTTGTTTTTATTTAAATTATATCAGCTGATAGTATTTAGCAGATGATTTACCGATATTTGTTTGTTAATGTTTTTTTATTTATGTAAGATAAAATTTAACACTATTGCAATAATTTTTATTATGATAGACATTTCGAGGAGAATTAACTGAATGACCCTCGTGCTCAAATAACTAGACCGCAATATACTTGATATTCATAACATATCTTACTTCTGTTCTGGAAGGTCGTCGCCCGCACGCCGCATGCATCAGGTAATTTCTAAAGTCCTTTGAAGATGTTTAACGTTCATATTAGGATATGCATAATTCTGCGTAAAATCTCTTTGAAAGAATTTTCAAGGTTTGCTGTAAGTGTGTTTACAGTATTGGTACCATTATAACAGCTGTTTTTATGAATTTATTCGATATTAGGATTACGTAATATTAAGAAATAGCTGGATTTAGTAGAAACAAATTGGTCTAATAATTTAGTATATATGAAACCGAAACAAACCATTACTTAACGCTTTCATCATGCTTGACTTGCATGTACGTTTTAATAGAGGTGCTTCTCATGACCGGTTAAGTACTTATAGTATATAAATTCGTATTCCGGTGTCGTACTGTTTTCCTAATTTTTCGTTTCACAGCCCTTTGACGAACACATACGACGGCCTTAGATCGCATATACAATACTCCGACGTACTAGTATGTCCCAGTGCTATCATTTTCAGCCGACTGTTCTAAATGCACTACCAGTGTAAACACACAGTTCTCCAGTCTCCAGACGCTGACAGGACAGTGCAGACAATACATTTTGCTATCCGCAGTGAAAGGATTTTAATAGGGAATTATTTTCGCATTCACACTTTTCTTCTACGAATTAAGAATCGAATGAAACTTTCCTTCCTGACATTAACTTTTTGTTAGGTTATTTTCATATTTGCGTAGACTTTGCAGTGCAAGTCTAGTCCTAGTAAGTTATAAGTAAATGTTACAAAAGGAAGCAAGTTTACTGTTGATGTTGAATTCGTAGTAACCATTTAAAGACATTTCAAAGCAGTCAAAAACTGAGGCTCGCTTGGCTTAAAAGGAAATTGGGCTAGTTCTATTTGTAACAATTACTTGTTTTAAGTAAGTAAAAGTAAAGTACCTGCAGTCATATTCAATTATAACGAACGACATACGTATATTATTTCAACTACATCATAGAAGTTTCACTTAGAAAATACGAAAAAGAAAATTTCCTATGTTCCTGTACAAATTTTGATACTCTCAATATTATCATTATTGCAAAGATATGATTTCTTGCGTTAGCTAAAACTTGGTTATATAAATATTTTATCACAAATTAGGCTCTGTAATCATTATTTAGTAATACGGAAATTTAGAACATGTTGACGTACGTACTTGCGACATAAGCTACACGTTATCGTAATAGCCAAACGTCAAATCGCCTGCTTTATGTGCAAATCTGGCTAGGTTACAGTTGAATGTTTCTGTGTTTATTTTAATGCTGATATTTTTCTAGCTGGCAGATGAAAATATTTCATGTATAATTCACTATAATTTTTTCTGTAGGGTGGTAGCGCAATTAGAAATGCGTTGGTTTCCTGGACAAAACTTCGATTGTAGCGTCGATTTGATTCTCCAACTTTATCAAAGCAGTAAATCTTGCGCTACAACTCACCATATACAATTCCGTATTACGATTTTGGCAACCATGTGCACTAAGTGCCAAAACAGTCCTCTGGTATTTCTGCCGTTAGATTGTAGGTATCTTGTGCTTTTACCGTATCGTTGAGTAGAACCGCGTTTCAGAGATGAGACCAATGTTCAGCAGTGGGATGAAAAGGCGAATAAGGAAGTATGCATTCTGTGCAATTGTTTACAGTTATCTATCAGAAGGTGTAGAAAATTTTAGAAAATGAATACCTGGAGGGTTGGAACAACCTATAGCTATTAAGTAACGTCGTTCAGTATTCTCAAGCGGTGGAAGCTTTAAAGCACTTATTTATCCACATGTCATATATGAAAAAGTTGGTGGTGGTAGAAAATATTCAGTTCTTGAGTTATTATTAACAAGAATTGTACGTAAATTCTTGTTCATGACAAATAGAAGCAATATGTTTATTTGTGGGTGAGTCGTTATTTACTACTTTTAAAAAAAATGTGTAAACACACGTAAACTTCACTATAAGGGACAGGATCTAACAATTAGAATCATTTAGATCTATTTTTCTTAATTTGTAATTAATTTTTAAAGGTCGGGTAAACAATTTTGTACAAAGTTGTAGTTTCGACATTTTTACTTTTGTGGTCCCTTAAACTTCCTCACTTCCAGCAGTGAGTATTTCCAATTACAACCGCTTTTAGTAGATTGTGATTACTCAAATACTAACCACAAAATGGCATAGATAAGAAAACGCGAAGGAAACCTTTTATCTATCAATAATTTTGTAAAATTGTATGGAATATTTTGGTGATCTCCTTTTTTGAGTAATTTTATTGATAAGAAAGTTATTATACTTTATAAATATTTGTAATTCCTTTGGTCAAATTTAATGCTTAATCCTGACTGGAGGAGCCCTTTGGGGACACAAAAAAATTTGCTTGTATCTAGTGGCTGCTAGGCAAGTCGCTACAAAACGATCATTAGAGTCTTGGAAAAAAATTGCACTCTGATCACCAAGATGAAATGACTGTAAATTTGTAGCTCCGCTAAAATTGTATTTGGTGATCATAAGTTAGTGTTTCCAAGTTAAAATGTGTTAATGTTTATCTACGTATTTAATGTGTTTTCTTCCACTTATGGCCGAGAAATAGTGAAAGTCTCCGAAAAATTCCAATTTTATGGAAGAATCGAAAGTTGGCGTCGTTTATGTTCAACTGTTTATCAGTCATCTTTTGTTAATGGGCTGAATCGCAATTCGAGTTGACAAGTTTAACATAAACGTCAATCTCTCTTGTGGAAAATTTGGAATATACGAGAAATAATAATAAATAAAGGAAGTGCTTCGAAATAACAGAATAAAGGAATTTCACTACGAGAAGAAATTCCACCACGAAGTTTTAGTTTGAAACAATTTGAAGTTTAGGACGTTAATATTGCCAATACAAGTTTTAATAATCAATCAATGGAGTATCCTTATGCGAAAGTGGTATTAAGAGCTTTATTTACTAACTTGTGATCGAGATTTGTATACAATAAACAACAATTAACTGCACTAATTTGTATCCTGGACAACTTGTTTACTGCGTTGGATGATGAAGATTGTCACGTGTGAAAGGACCGGAGGCACCAAAACTGGGTAATTTAAAATTCAGGACAGAAATTTATTTAAAAATCCCGCCAGTTTAAAGCAACTTCGAGGCGTTGTACATGTACCTAACCTCGAAACGCATACACAGTGTAAGACTGGTTCGTTTATCTAATCGCAATAAATTGAATTTTAATAAAGTGTATAACTGAAGGTAAGTTGTCCACTTTTATTTTTTTTTGTTGCATACGTGCTAATCGTAAATGCTTCCGATTTTTTAAAACTTTCATTATTTCATTCGATGCATATATGCTGGTACTACCTCACAATGGTTCTAAATTCTAAATCTCTTGTCCATTTCTCATTTATTTTGCGTTTACTATTCTAACTGCCAGTAGTACACAGTGAGATACCACCGAAAGTACACAGTGAGACAGCACCGAACCGTGTCTCAATGTGTACTACAGTACCTGCTGGTAACTATTGTAATCGATTTTTCAGAAATGGTGCGCGTGAAAAGCCCATAAAAATTGGCTGTCAGAATATATAATAACTTGTTCTAAAATGGCCTACGGGCTCACGACAGATGTCGTTAAGAAACTTGCCTACCAATTTGCCACAGCCAACAACAGCAGTATACCGGATTCTTGGAACACGAATAAAACTACTGGAAATGAGTGGCTGAGATCTTTTCGTAAACGATGTGGAAACCCAAGCATTCGTCAGCCTGAATAATGCAGCTTAAGTCGACTTACTTCTTTTAATGAGTTTAATGTCAAAAAATTCTACTCAAACTGGAAAGGTATTTTAGAGAAGAACGACAAATTGAAAAACCCCTCTAGAATATTTAATCTAGATGAAACCAGTGCGACAACGGTACAAAAACAAAAAAAAATGTTACTGAAAAAGGGGCGAAGCAAATCGGTCATTGTTCAAGTGGTGAGAGGGGAGTTCTTGTCACAACGTGCGCCATTGTTTCGGCGTCTAGAAATCAAATTCCGCCTGCAATGGTCTTTTCTAGAAAAAATGTCAAATCGCGCATGATACGTGGAGCACCCCCGGGAACACTAGGATTGGCAAATCCTAGCGGTTGGATGACGGTTGAATTGCTTATGGATGTTTTAAATCATTTTATTAAACACTCTTGGAGTTCTAAAAAAAATCCTCAGTGTTAACATACGATAATCATGAGAGCCATATTTCAATAGGTGTGGTCAATATGGCTAGAAATCATGGAGTTACAATTTTGATTTTACCTCCACATTGCAGTAATAAAATGCAACCTCTAGATCTCTCCATTTTCGGACCATGCAAAGTATATTATTATGCTGCAATCGATTCTTGGCTTCTTCAAACCCAGGAATACAAATCAAAATTTACGAAATAGTAGAGTGCGTTGGTGCAGCTCATGCTAAAGCATTTACACGTGCTAATATTATGGCGGGTTTTAGAAAGGTTGGAATTTGGCCGTTCGATGATACAGTTTTCACAGAAGCTGATTTCCTAACATCTGCTGTTACCGACAGACCATTACTGCAAAACGCAAAGACTGCAACTGCATCATCATCTTCTAGTAAAAGATCGCCACACCAAGAGCAAACAACCATTTACATCATTTATTGAAGAACAAAGATTACGGGAACATGAAAGGCAATCATGCAGCAGTCCCATCACTCCCGAATCAATCAGAATTTACCCAAAGGCTGCACTCAGAAAATTAAATGGGAAAAGAAGTAGAGGCAGGAGCACTGTTATAACCGACACTCCTGAAAACCAGCAATAGAGGAAAAAGGAGAACGACAAAAAATATGCAAAGCTACAAAACACATGCAAAACGAATTAGGAATAAATATCAGTAAAAAAGTCAGCTTCAGCAAAAAATAAGCACTAAAAGGAAGATAAGCAAAATTGACCACGACTGTAGCAGTGGTTCCAGCAGTGGTGATGATGAGTTGCTAATTAATCATGAATCTTCCGATAATGATTCTGGATTCCAGAGGATGAATGTCAACCAGGCTACCTCAAGAGTGGAAAAAGGAATGATTTCGCCTTGGTAAAGTTTCCCAACAAAGTGTTTTATATTGGTACACTGTTGTCTGATATGGATGATGAAGGCGACTACAAACTTTCTTACATGAGGAAAAGCGAAAAACTTGGAGGTTGTTTTGTATTCCCAAGTGTTCCAGATGTGCATTCTGTAAATAGCGGAGACATTGAGTTAATACTCTCTGAACCTACAATTATCCAGTCAAAAAGAGTTTCATCAGCTTTAGCTTTAGTGTAGCACATAGTGGCTCACATTGTACCATACATGGTCCACACTGAGACGTTTGTAACAACTTCTTAACTATTTGTTTTGAATTACATTTTATTATTTGATTTCTATAAAAACGTTATAGTAAATTAGAAATATGTTCATTTTCACATTTTGTATCAGTTAATAAACGTAATTAAAGTGTTTGATCAATTCGGTTGATTTTCGTCTCACTGTGTACTATCTTCGCCCACTTTCTTTGTTGCCAGCTAAACGAGTTTATACAGTTCGACCAATTATAACAGTGACCTTGAGATATACAAAAAGGTTTGTGCAATTTTATTTGATTTCGTGTTGGTCAAATAATTTATGAATTTGTTTATTTTGAATATTCATGTAGAGGAGGATATCTTAATTAAGAGTTTGATATTGTTTTCATGGCGCCCAATGTGTAAGTTTAACCAGTCACTGTATTTTATTTGCCCCAACCAACGATATAATTACAACCATTAATATTACATAATTAATACATAATTTATTTGTCGCACAGTAATATATATATATATATAAGCCATAAAGTAAAGTGTACTTTGCGTCCCTTTTACATCCTTAAATTAATATTTCATAAAGGGCAAACTATTACACATTTAAGATTTTAATGTTGCGGTAACTAAGTATTATGGGGTAAATTTGCGCTCCATATCATAGGAAGGAAGCGTTCGTTTTATTTGGAGTGGTAATAAGTTTTCATATGAGCAAACTGCACATTCATCAGTGTGAACATCTTGTTTGTCCTTAATAATGGAAGTTTATATCCCACATATTTTCAGCGCGTTTGTTAATTCATGATTATTAATATTCTGCGTCTATGAAGTAAACAGGTTCACATAAATTACATTTACTGCCTGCCTGGTAATGTATTGTAAATTTGCATTGGTGCTGGTAATTTAGATTTAATCGCCTACAGTACATTCCGGATACGCCTCCAAGTAAAATGTCAGCATTTAGGCTATAGGAATTTGTGTTATTTAGTGGTCGCACTAAAATTAAATAATGAGCAGCCCTACGCTGAGCTAGCAGCCTCAAATTAATTATTAGTAAGGCGTCGTCTGGGCTGTGTATGTTCAAGCGTAGATGATCAGTTTATGCGCCTATCGAAAATTCTTATTTTGAAACGCGTTTGAAGTTCTGCAAAGAAATCTGGAATTAGTTTTTAGCTGTAACACCACGAAACTGCAAAATCTGTCGGAAACACTACCGGAAATTGAAAATCGCGCTGTACGGGCTGCTTCGTCACATGCATTGCGCGATTGTGTCACAAATGCGTTAATAATTTGTCTGTGCAGTTTGAACACGTCTGGCAGGCTGGCGGAAGTAAAAAGCTGTTCTGTAGTTCTCATCAATTCCTTTGATATAACAGCGTTTTGACGGATATGAAACATTTGAATTTTTCAATTTCTTCCGATATCTGAAATGTCTCGGCAGATTACTGTTTGATACAAATATTTGCATATTTTACTCCAGTTGGAACGACATCCTGTCTGTTTCAACGAGTGAAATTTTAATTTATTGAAACTGCCATATATGTGTGAATCTGCAGAGAGCAAAAATTATCCATTTGCTTATAACAATAACTAACGCGAGGATAATTTCGCTAAACAACCCAAAGAAGGTGGAACAACTCCAAAAAATATCAAAGGACAAAATAAACATCATGGTGATAAAGGTCGGCACGTTAATGTTTTTTTGGGGTAAGCCGGAAACGCGTCAATTTTTATTTAAGAGAAAACTCCGTAACGTATTTCTTTCCTTTCAGCATTTGTTCTGAACTATGACGTAATGATTATTTTTTTAAATGGTAACCCAATTTCTTCCTCCTTATTGTGATAGAACTCCTCTCCAGTTACATGGTGATAGTTAAGAATTATTTTCTTGAGAAAAATACACATAAAGTTATAGCAATTCAAAATTCTTTTAATGAAAATAAGAACATTAGTAAATAAATTACCTAACAAAAATGTTCAAATTGTCCACCATTAACCAGTTGACTTTGGCCAACAGCACGTGTGTAAACACTTTGTACCGTTGGCTCTATAATTTCCGGGCGGATACTTTCTATATCTAAACGAATCAGGCGCTTTAAATCGTTTAAATTGTTTGGCCTACTAGTTCAAACTCGCGTCTCATAAAAATAAATCTTGCGGTGCTAGGTCAGGTGATCGCATAGGCCACTCAAACGGTCCTCGCCGTTCTTTCTATGGGGTCATATAAAATCGCTAGTTTACAATTTTCTTTTGGTAGTCGACGCGTTGGAAGCGCGGTTTATGGTGGTTATACTTTTTTTTCGTATTATTTAACAGAAGTTAGTAAGACGTTGTACCTGATCATTTCATCTGAAAATTTCTGAATCTTGGGTGCGTAATGTGACGGACAAAATCTGTTTAAAAAAATAATGCTCTCCTTCAACCTATGGTACCTGAATATAAAGCTAAAGATTTTAATTATGAAGCAAAGGGTTTGTTAAATTATTTTACAAACGAAGGTGTCTAAAAATATAAACTACTTTTTCAGCGTTTGCGCAGTTATATTTAGTACTGCGAGAGAGTTGACCGTCGAGCAAACGGATGGCAAGCATCTTTCGGTAATTCAGCAAGTGGTGGCGAGCAAATGACTCAAAACCGATATACCCGTAGCGGCTTGTGAGATTGTACAACATGTTACGGGCCAAACGAGCTTTTCCGTCGACCTGTAACCGGATAAGTAGAAAAAGGCCTGCAGCTTAGCTCAAGCTTAGCTTATGGATGAAATTATAAGAAAAGTACGCAATGGAGAAGGACATAAAATGGGAAACCAGCAAATAGTAATACTGTGTTACGCCGATGATGCCGTGCTAGTCAAAGATTCCGAAGATGCTCTTCAGAGACAGTTGCATCAGTTTAACATAACAGCGAAAAAATACAACATGATATTTCGTCGCAAAAAACAAAGTGTATGACAACATCGCGCGAACCACTTAGATGCAAACTTGCTATTGACGATGAAATTATACAGCAAGAAATGAAGTTCACATATCTGGGAATTAAAATATCTAGTAGCGGAGATGTAGCAGCTGAAGTGAGACGGCAAACAATTAAAGCAAGCCGAATAACAGGATGTTTAAACGACACAATCTGGAGGAAGAAACACATCGGTATAGAAGTCAAGTCCAGAATTTATAAGGCAACAATAAGACGAATAATTACGTACACCGTGGAAATGAGGCCTGACACCGCAAAAACGAAACAACTTATGGAATCGGCTGAAATGAAAGTTGCTCGTAAAATCGCCGGCAAAACTCTGTTAGATAGAGAAAGAAGCGAGAACATTAGGCAGACCTGCAATATAGAAAACATCAAGGAGTGGGTGCTAAATAGGAAAAGGGCATGGAACGAGCACATTAATAGGATGACCAACGAACGAGTAGTGAAGATAGCCAGAGACAAATCACCAAGAGGCCACAGAAATCAAGGTCGGCCACGGAAGAGGCGGAGCGATAACCTGAACGTAACATAAAGAGGCAAGAA
Source organism: Limonius californicus (assembly GCA_014611495.1). Classification (NCBI taxonomy): domain Eukaryota; kingdom Metazoa; phylum Arthropoda; class Insecta; order Coleoptera; family Elateridae; genus Limonius; species Limonius californicus. The sequence goes on from JABXWE010006880.1 coordinate 20,805, forward strand.
ACCGAAGAAGGAACAGTCGAAAGCCTAATTAGAAGACGGAAGAAGAAGAAAAAGAGCTTAGCTCAGAGGAGTAGGAAGTTCTCGGAAATCGCTTACGGGAGGAAATCTTCCTGGTTGTGTACAAAGTGGGTCAAAATTTGTGGGCGCCACCTTCCAAATGCAGTTGATTGTAGGTCCTCGAGGAAGGCCAAGAAGCTAGCAGCTTACGGGAATCGGACCTTCATTGTGCCTCCCTCCTGTTTACAAAGCTTGCAAAATTCGTACACATACATAATGCACAATAGTAAAAGTGGCAGTAAATTTTAAAGCACATATAATTACATTATTGGAAATGATGATACAAAAATGACTGCAAATTACGTTTTTTATAGTTCTATAATACAAGCGATTGATTTGAACATTCAAAAAACAAACCCGCCGCTGCTGGCGCACGATATTTACCTTCTTCAAACAACTACGTGGCCAGAGGCGTCGAGTTCACACGACTTGGTCGAGATAATAATTGCTTACAACAATCTACGATACGATAGAACTCAATATAGCAGGAGCCGCGAATAACCCGATTTTCCTAAAACGTCCGTCTGGGCCCAAAGATTATTGCCTACTGAGTTCTTAATTTCGTAACGGGCCCCGTAGATGGACTCGAACGGCCGGAGTCATCGAAGATGTAAAATTGACTTCTTAATTTCCTAACGGCCCTCGTAGATGCAATGAACAGCCGGAGTTGAACGGAGTTGGAAGACTGACTTCACTGGACAAGATGTTAAGTCCGACTCCCGAACTAAATGCAGCGCGACCTGAATTCCCCCAAAATATTGCAACATATTACGAAACACTTCTAGAACGAAATTGACACGTGCGTCTTCCGGGAAAAATTAGGGAAGCGATATTTAAAAGCTAGCACTGCTAACAAAGGAATTCCTGGAAATGTTTTCAGCCGCCGCTAACAAGCATGTCAAGCGAAAGTGTCATAAATTAAATATTTCAAAACAGTGAAAATTGTAATCAACATAAAAATGGCAATTAAAATAACGTTTTTAATTCCTATGAAGCATGACTCTAATCTCGACAGAGTGGCACAATTTCAAATGAACTTAACAAACACTGGCGTCAAAACTATTTTATATTGTCTTGGCGGTCCAGACGCGGGGGAAGAGTTGCGTGGACGACTCCGTCTGTGCGCAGAAGTTCTAGGTCACTGCGTTTCGAAACATTGCGTCACATTCGCAAAGATAATTGTTTTTAGATAGATGTTTTGGGCAAATCTTCTCGTCCGTTCTTTAGTTTCCAATTACTAGAAGCAGTTCGTCTTTTTTACTATGGATCTAGCCACTGATCCTGGAGTAATCCCCCACTCTGATGATGTTCATTCTGTAAAATCCTACTTATGCATACTGCATATTGGCCTCAGAACAGGATATAGCTGGGTTTTACCTTTTGGTCCTACTCAGTATATCTACTGGGCCTTCTTCTATTCTCCATCTAGCGACACGCCCTCTAGGGGTTACAGGCTACTCCAAACACAGCGTGTACCACCTGCTTTGAAGACATTTACTAATATAACCAGGGTAACTAACCATAGGCAATATAATTTTAGTTGTAATTTGACATCGTGCAATCTTGTTTTATCAGTTTTGCATTATTTCGTACTATAATTTAGTGCAGCATATTCTCAATGCGGAAAAAATTATTTTATGAACGTTGGTAATGCAGGCTTACCGGTGTCAACTAGAGCTCATGCCATCTCGTCAGCTGATTGCATTACATCAGATCTCGAGACTCCACAGATGAGCGGCATTATTTATATTAAAATTCTAGCTGTTAAATGCTGGATTTCAATTTTACGTTCAGAATGCAACCTCTCACCGCCCTCCTTCGCGCGGCCTGCATGTCGCTGCAGTTATGTTGTAGAAAAGCTCTGCCAACATCGAACTGGCTCGGTTGTTAGTAAACTTCATTTATCTTGTCTTACGGTGTATATTTATACCATAACAATCACTTATGCTTTGTTTAATAAAATGACAAACAGGCAAAATATAAAATATTTTTGAGTGTAAATCATAAATATAAATTCTTGAGACTTGTTTGTTATGGCGGTGCCGTGGCTCTTTGGTTCATTATAGCAAGCCGTCGTTGGGATATTCTGTAACAAAGTGTATCTGGGAAATAATAGGAGCATAAATACGAATCACATAAGGGTAGATCAATAAATATTATATTAAATGTGAAAAACGTTAACCTGCAAGAAATTATCACAACGCTTTGTAATAATACCGATGATATACATTATTTTTATTAAAATATTTTTGTTCTTTATAGCATTTACTTTCTCAAAGGTTGCTGGTTTGAAATTGCTCTCGAGAAACGTATGTAATTTAATTTTTTTACATTTTGGCATACGTTCTAGCACATCCTGATCATCGAGGCATGTATTTGTCCTCCAAATATTCAATTTAATACACTATTCATATTTTGATGTTCTGTTCCTACACACACGGATTGAAAGGAGAAGAGCATTCGAGTGGCTACTTATGTAGATCAAACTCAACTGAATTTCTCTTATGGGAATATCTACAAACAAAATCTGAGACGAAAGATTTAACATTTTAAATATTGATTACGTTGTAGCCGGGGAGAAGAAAATACAAATTATTTCTTGCAATAATGTTTTCGCGGTAAAATATGTTTCAAACCTACAAAACACAAAAACAAATGTTCTAATGTGCCGTGCAAATACCTTTCATGCTATACACAAAATATGTATATAATTTGACTATCAAAAGTAAAACCGGATTTCCTTGAGAAACGGGAGACTATAATTACGCCTTGGTAATTTTCCACACTGCATACTTGTAATTCGTTGCTTATAAACTCATTACGTATACACTACACAGCCTAGAGTGGAATTTTCAATAAAAAGTGTCTAATAGTCGTACGGTAGGTACATTTTACAATTCGAAATATTAGTTATAAATTTGTTGTGGATATTTTGTCTTACGACATTTATAATTTTTGAGATAAATGTTTTGAAAAAGTTTCCTTTGACATTTGGATTTGAGGATTTCACCGGACACCGTAAAAGCCACAAGAGATTTGTTTCAATTGGGGTAAAAGCGCTATAACATTAGAGTAACTCCAGGATATGCAAATTAAGAAGCAAAAGAGAAAAAGGCAAATGTATACGGCGTAGAATGGTTCCCCTGATGATCAATGGGTCTCTTAATCGTACGGCATGTTTCTCCGGCTGCTCTGAAAAGGTCGGGCATGGGTTCTCCTGATACTATAATCCTATCACCTCTATCATTTTTAAGGTTTTTATGGCAGTAGATGCTTCGTTCGCGCAATAATGTAAAATCCTAATCCGTTGCAAATCTTTCTTATGCATGGTAACCTTTTGGTCCTGAATGATAACAGAAAGTATCCCTGTAAGTGATAAGCATAAGTAAGTTATCTTGAAGGACAAATAAGAAGGATTGTTTTGTTCGATGTATGCTTATCAAATCAAAAATATTCTTAACTCCCTTATCTTTTCCGAGCAATAAACAAGGAAAGTATAAAGATGCTGAAAAGTTTTGGCGGTTGAACGTAAGTGTTAACAATTGTATTTTAAAAGATAAAAAATCAGGTTGTAAGGAATGGAGCTGTAACATGTGATCAAAAAGTCTGCGATTCAACTATGAACAAATGTCAATTTAAACAACTGACAAATTTAAATAATTTATTGAGCTGCCAAAATTTGTTTAATCTGGTTGTTGTTTGTTGTTGTTGGCTAAAAAAGTGTTTATTTGAATTTTATTTGAAAATTGTCTTATTTTTTGATTGCTTAAAATGAATGATAAGTGGACCTACTCCATTCCAGATTGTTCCGCAGAATTTTAGGAACCATTTCCAGAAGTTGCGTTCCAATATCAACAATTTTATAATCAAATAACCTATTCGGTAAGGATATTTTGTGAAACCGGTAGTGTTATTGCCAGGAAAGAAGCAACTGGTAGAAACGAACTGATGAGATGGTTGAAAATGTAAGACAAATAATCACCAATGCCCCTGCAACTTCCCTCCGTGTCTTACCACAACAAGTTGATCTTTCATACCGAACTTTTTTTTTAACTTTATTGCTAATTTACAATCTACTCAACAAGATACAGCTTAATTATTAAATATTATATAAGATTATTGACTTGAGTCAGGGACCGCCCATCAGCGGTACTCTGGAAATTACACAGCTATGTCTTCTGGCCATTTCCTTTTGAGACTTCTGTTTGCCATTGGTTGGTTGAACAATTCCCTTATAAGTTGCCTGCTATGACTGATGTAGCGATCTTTGTGTTTGATCGCATATGACTTCATTACGTCATTTACGAAAGGTATATTGAGTCATCATGAAGAGTTAAGTTTGAGACATACCATGAAGCATTCGTGATCATCCGGAGAGTCTTCGACTGCAATGTTTGAAGAATCTTTGTGTTGGAAGGTTTGCTGCATTCCCAAAGTTCTCTTCCATATGTTCATACCGGCTTAAGTATGGTCTTATTCAGGATTAGTTTGTTTTCACGTGATAGCTGCGACCTTCTGTTTAGCAACCAGTTCATATTTTTGAATTTAAGTTAAGTTGTCGCTTCTTAGCTGTAATGTGAGCTTTCCAAGTGTGTTTCGTATCAAAGTGAAGTCCAAGGTATTTTATTACATCTTTCATAGGTATAGGCGTATTGTTTATGCTGACTTGCGGGCAGATAGTTCTTCTTGTTGTGAATGTTATTTGTACAGATTTGTTACTGTTAACGTTTCCCCAGTTTGAGCAAGTCTTGGAGGAGGTTTGGGTGAGTCGGTAATTTTTCAGAAGCCCTAACAGGATTAGAGTCCACACCCATAATGGCGGTGTCATCAAATGTCAAATGTCTGCAAATGTCGCCATTAACGTTTCATTTATCAGCGGTACATCTGCTGTAAATATTAAATATAGGAATGGCCCAAGGACGCTGCCTTGGGGCACCCCTGCATTAATGGTCTGCTAGCTGGATAGGGTAGCTTGAATTTTAATTTGGAAATATCGATCTTTTAGGTAAGATTTGAAGATTAGATAAATTTGCTCAGGTAGCTGTTTTTTTAAGTTGTATAACACGCCTTCGTGCCATACCTTATCGAAGGCCTGTTTTACATCGAGAAAGACAGATACACATACCTCCTGTTTTTCCAAACTTTCCTTAATTTTATTAACTATCCTGTGGCATTGTTGAGCGGTAGAATGATTTTGTCTGAATCCAAATTGGTGCTCTGGAATTTAGTCAACCGTAGGCGTGTTCTTTATGATTCTGTTACGTATAAGTCTTTTAAATACCTTGGATAAGATAGGTAGAAGACTAATAGGTCTATAAGAGCTGGCTTCTGTTACAGGTTTACTAGGTTTTGCAACCATGACAATTTGAGCAAATTTCCACTGTAAGGGGTAGTAACATAAGCGTAACATACTGTTAAAGATGGTCGTTAGCAGCACGATAGCTTTTCGCGGGAGGCTTTTTAGTACTTTGCCAACGATTAAATCGTATCCGGGTGCCTTGTGTGGGTTTAGAAATGTAATTTCCCTTCTAATTTCCAAAGGTGAAAACTTGCAGAAACATTTTAAGAGAAAATTTTCATGTTTCTATATCGAATGACTGTCGTACACCAACTGCCTCCACAAGATTTTGCACAAAGACAACGGTACTACCACTGGTTTTTACATAATTTCGATAACAGGAATTTATTATATAAAACTTTCCTCTCTGACGATCTTTCCATCTATCTGGATACGTCAAATCCCAAAATATGAAAATGTGGAGCACGAAGAATCCCCATATTTTCACTGAAACCTCACTATACTCATAAAAGTTGTGGCATGGTTATTTCCAACAGAACAGTGCAATGGCCCATGCAGCGCGAGATACTTTAAACCTCCTTTGTACTTTTTTGAATATCAAGTAATTAGCGGAAATACTCTTAACATATAGCTTCCAAGAGCATGCGATTTAGCACCTCTAGATTTGTTCTTATGGCCCCACCTGAAAAATTTGATTTTCAGAACTCCGTTTAATGATTTGGATGCCCTTAACCAAAAATTTATAGAAATATGTGAGGAAATAGACAATTCTCCACAAATTTTACAAAATGTTAGCAATGGAGTAAGAAGAAGATAGAGAAGAAATTTTAATAATGTATTCACTAAAATGTTCCTTTGTATTTTACACACAACCTTCCTTATTTTATATAAACAGTATCTCATAGGTGGGTCTTATTTTCTGCCTTCCACTTCAAAATTCTAATATCATTTAATTAATTAATTTATATTTATATTTATATTAATTATTTATTAAAAATTAATAGTATTGGTCTTAAAATGAGTAAAATAAATGGTTTACACTATGGGCATGTTATCGTTTCTCCCATACCCGCATGGCTTAATTATTGTGTCACACTATAGCACCCAAACTGTAATCCGTAATCGCTTTGACTAACACTTAAAAAACTTGCAAAATTTCTGTTTATAAAATTGTCAATAAAAATTAGAATTTTTCCTAATTTCCCCAATTTAAAAACATAAGTATGTAGTAGTTATTTATATTCCGAAGGATGCTATCGTATATCATGGATGGCTCATGTCACAAACGAAGAAGTATTAAGAAGAATGGGAAGGGACAGAGAACTATTAAGTACGGTAAAAAAACGAAAAACATCTTACCTTGGACACGTTTACCGTAACAACAAATACGAACTTTTACAACTACTTATGGAAGGAAAAATAGAAGGGAAGAGAGGACCAGGTAGAAGGAAGTACTCGTGGCTCAAGAACATTGCGGATTGGACAGGAATGAATAGCAATTCACTAATAAGACCAACCACGAACAGAAACGATTTTGCCCAAATGGTTGCCAACCTTCAATGATGAAGACGGTACCGCTAAGAAGAAGTTATTTACTATAATTTCAATTTTAGTTGCAGTAGATTAATAAAATTATAGAAATTACTCATGTTAAGTAGCTGTCGCAAACTTGTAGTATTTGGAAAGTATATTCGAAAACTATTTCTTGACTGAAGTCACGCGGTTTATAACATTTACTGCAATTTTTTCATAGGTGTCAACATATATTTTAGTTACTACAGCTATTTATTGCACTAGAACACAGAACATTTATTTCTGAATGCATAACTTAACATTCGTCTTACAATTTGCGTAATCGCAATCTTCGTAAGTTTCTTCTAGTTTTTTCGAACGCGATGAAAGTGAACTTTGTAATTGCTCGACGAACCTGGACGAAGTCGTAAGTTATTTCAAGATAATTTTATAAGAGCCATGAGGATATAATAAACTCGAAATGCGAAAACCCTTTAATTCTCATAAAACTATGTTTCCTATCAACATTTTCTCCAATTCAGTGAGTATTGTTACCTAATATACCTATATTAATAATAATTAAAAATAATAATATGTAAGAATATAATATTCTCTATTAGAGATTTCATTATATAGACCGGAGCTTTATTTAATATCATACTATAAAAATTAATAACAGAAGCCGTCAGAAACACAATATATTAACGTATAAAATATTAGTATAGTAATTAGGAGGCATTATCGCCTTCTGCGCCCTTCTTTTTAGTTGCAATTTAAATTGCCTCTTTTTGTATTGTTGAACCAAACCTTACAGCATAATTACACTCCAAATTACGCTGTACTATAATTGGGGTAGTGGCTGGGCACCTCGTTGTAATGAGCAATCAAAAAGTTTTGAAATTCGGGTTGGCTGTGAGTGCTACAAGGTATGTCGCAGCTGGCATGTTACGTACCGGCTGTAACTTGTGTTTATTTCTTTGAATGAAAACACAAATAAAGTGAACTTATATTCTTTGAGGCTTTCGCGGTTTCTCGAACTGTCAATATTACAATTTACTTTCGACTTAGACCGTGTCGTCATTGGGAACTACACCCAGCATTATCAGGTGAGGCCCGACCTGTAGCTTGTCTGCCTTTACAAGCATTTGCTCTAGAAGTTTGAGCAATATTTGTTCGTAGGCCCTGCCTGCCCAATCAGGGCCGTGTGCTTAGATTATTTAAACCTTGGGGCGGACGAGGATTTGATCTTAATGTATTTTGTTTGCCAGGACAATAATACTAAATCGGCTAATGCCTGTTTTTGCTGTTTTTGAACCTATACAAACTAACGTTTCGCAAGACATGGCAGCTTGCATCTTCAGAGTAAATAGAACACTGAACTCAAATCCAGGAAGCGGAAGTATTTAAATCTCTTTGAGCCAGTCGGGCAGAACGACGGAGTTCTGGTTGGCTGTCACCGTTGAGCAAAGACGGATCCGGTGGAGCGTGATCGTGAGATCGATGATGTTTAGGAGTCCTTAGAGAATAAACTACTGCACTCCAAGCTTTACTGAGTCTAAAGCCATCCTCCCTGTTTATGTTGTTAGGTTGTTTCTCAATCTCAATTGCTTTACGTATGATGCGAGGGAAGTAATGAAGTACTCTGGTGAGTACCCGAGCATTGGCAAAGTCCATCGTATGCCCAGTTAAACCAGTATGTTCAGCCACCGCAGATTTTGTGATGCGTTTGTGTTTGCAATCACCTGTGTGCTCTCGCAATCTTAACTCAATGCAACGACCAGTTTGTTCGATGTAGTTTGAGCCACAGAATCAAGGGATATTGTAGATCCCGGCTGATTTTAAATTTGATATATGATCCTTTATGGATCTGAAACCGTTTCCCAAAGTTTCAATTTCTCCTACACATCCTTTAGCAAGATAGTTAGCCACTAAGCTTCGCCCACTTAGTGGCAACACAGAATAAGAGATTCCTGTGACTTTGTCAACAATATCAAAAGTTTACGGCTGTGTGAATCAGATATTTTAGTCAGTTTCGACGTTGTGTCCCTTTTCACAAAAGTACCTGTAGATGTTGTGTTAGAAATCCAACAGCATATACCAGACGCCTACAGATAATATTTTACTTTAAAAATAAATTGCTTGTCATGCATATGTCCTGCGAGAAATCGACTTGGCAAGCAAATAGTATTGGCCAATAAATTAGCCGCATAAGATTGGAGAAAATCTAAGAAGATTGGCAAATGATCACATTTTGTCCGTTCCTGCGGAAGAAAACCACTATAGCAGCCAAAAAGATAATCTACTGTACTTAGTTTCAAATCTTAAAATGCAGAAAATGTTTGAATTATTCTTAGAGAGGCCTGAGGATTCTAAGATAAACTTCACTGTCAGAGACGTTCTTAATGAAGATGTTAATCTTCGTTTTGGAATTCCTAGATCAGATATCTACCAAAATGTCAGTTGCTGTATGTAAAGTTGGCAAATGTAGAAAATAGAGAGGAAAGAAAGAAGGTAAAAGCAGAAAGCGAATTACATCATGAAGAAGGAGACACTAAAATAAGATTCAGGAAAAATCAAAAAACTTTCCCTCACTACCAAGGATTAGTTCTTGTATTCATAGTAATATTTTCTATCAACGTGAGTTCTGAACATACAACTTTTGTATTCACTATCCTGCCACACAAGATACAGTTATGCCGGAGCCGGACATTAGGGCGCGGCCGTTAGGGCGCGGCCGTTAGGGCGCCGCCGTTAGGGCGCGTGGACGTTAGGGCGCGGACCGGTAGGGCGCGTGGACATTAGGGCGCCGACCGTTAGGGCGCCGGCCGTTAGGGCGCCGGCCGTTAGGGCGCCGACCGTTAGGGCGCGTGGACATTAGGGCGCGGATGCACAACAAAATGGCTTAAATATTCGCTTAATATGCAGTTTAAATGAAATATATGCAATATACACAAATTACATATTAAAAAATTAACACTCCTAAAAAATATAGGTATAAAAAAAGAGACGTTTAAACATTAATAGTTTATTTCCTAAATAAATAG
>JABXWE010006882.1:0-14732 GCA_014611495.1 Limonius californicus
ATGCGAGGACTAAATACATGCAATCGATTGGTTTCCTCTATGAGCACGAGGCTACAAAATTGCATCGACAGTGAGGGATATTACACCAAATATTAAGTATAATATGTAAATGTAATACATTTTAATTATTTAATTATATAATTTAATAATAAATAAAAAGTTGTACATGTTTAAAATAAAGTTCTTTTATCTGTTTACTGTTTGTTACATTCCATTATTTGATATTTTATACAGCATGCTGGAAAAAAAGGTTTTATCAACAGATATGACTGCAGTAATATACTTTTTTGATATTTTTTCATTCATGGCTCTGCTATACGAAATTCAGTTACAATACATGCTAGAATGAGCAAATATTCAAATTAATTTATTTAAATAATTTACTAGGAAGAGTTAACGACAAAAAAACTTAAACTACAAACTTAATTGCCGTTTGTATTAGCTACTTAATACGTCAAAATATTAAAAATAAACACACTGCATTAAAATAGAATTATTTTCAAAGTGGAAATGGTGAGAAGTTACCTGCATATATTTCTTCTGTTAACTTTTTACTTTCCGATGTCTCCGGTATAGGGAAGTATTGATATCATGAAAATTTTGGCAGTCGAAGTTTTAACGGAAATACACGTTTTAGCACTCACAGAGCCCAAAAAAGTGGTTTACAAAAAATTACCTTAAGGCTAATATAAAACTTTTTTGCCGAACTCTCTAGCTTGAAAATGGCGACCGCTACGATTTATTCAAAATTTCGACTACGCCCATTTGCTAAAAAACTACTTGTCTGTATGGGGATCAACTACAACTTGCTTCACAGCCCTTTGCGGGTAGTATACCATGAAATAAGATGAATTTCTAAAATCGAAAAACGATCGCAAAAATTTTTGTAATTTTTAAAAAACTATTTTTCAGAAACTGGTCATCAATTTTTTTAATCTTTGTGCCGGTAGAGCTGCGGACGAGCTACAATTTGTTTTCTACACACCTCTTAAATTTCATGCGACGTTCCCGACGAATTTTTAATTTTTGAAAATTCGAATTTGCTAGCCCTATGGCGCCTTTATTAATCGAAATATGATAAACAGTTAAATACAAAAGTTATTTAACAGATAATTCTCCATTATCTGAAATCAATATAACTTATAGAGGGTGTTCAGTTTTCAAGGGACAATAGGCAACTTTGTTATTTTAAATAAAACACCTTGTATATTTCTTATATTTATTATATTTTTGAATGCAAAATTTAACTCTAGATAGGATGTATCGGGTATTGCTATACCTAAAATGTACGGTTGTTAAGATTTTTGCGATTGTCAAATTCTTCTATAATTATTTTAATTTTATTTAAAAGCCAGACTTCTTTAAATTCGGTATTTTCTTAAAAAAGTTCCAAAATAACGACAAATTGCAAAAGTTGCATAGACGCATAAAAGCATAAAAGCAGCAAGTTGCTGTTAACTGATTAGAACGAATAATAGTACCTACATCTGCCGTGTAAAAGTGTTCAAGTAATATTTTCCATTGTATAGACTTAAAAGGGTTCGTTTACCTGCGAAGGGTACTTATAACAAGCCTTGAGCTGACTAGGAACGTAGATCTTAACTTGCTCGAATGCTGCAATATTAGTTGCATACTCTGTAGGATTTTGCGACATTACATCTGAACTTGATTGTACATTGAACACGAAACAGTTATAATATTTATTTTTCGTAGGCTAGTTTCCTCACACGAGATTCTTGAACTTTGAAATTCGAATGCTGTGTGTCTGTAATAACAAACCTAAACGACTAGGAACTATCGATTAAAGTAGTTCTTCATCAATAAACTGACGATATTAACAACAAAAATGACTTATGCATAAGTTCAAATTGCAGATTTCTGATTCTAAGGATTTGTTGAAATCACGAGATTAAGATGTGGCATCAAAGCAAATCTGCTGTTGGAATTTTACAGTGGTCAAAAACATTTTTCTGTTTTTTTTGTAAATTCCGTTTACTTGCATTACTTGAATACACATTAGTTTAGTACATTGACATTATTTGGATTATTGAAGAGGTTGGTGGTAAGTGTAATGCAGCAGCAAGGCTATGTGCTGAACGCTCGCTATCCAAATAGAAGACCCACAAACTATACAATTATTAAATGAACTGACCAACGATTACAAGCGATAGGAAGTGTGTTGGCCTAAAAAGAGGGGGTGATGGTCGTCCATGTATGGTGAAACAGTCCAATATTGAAGAAAATATATTAAATTTAATTGATTGGAAGCCTACGAGAGGCGTACGTGGTATTTCTTGAATTGTAAACACAGCAGAGTCGACAGTACACAGAAAATTACACAACGGTCTATATCCTTTTCGAAAAACAAAAGTGCAACACTTATTACCACAAGATTATAATGCACAAGTTACGTACTGTGAATGGCTATTAAATCAACATCAGGAGTATCCGAATTTTATAGGCAATATTTTGTGGACAGATGAGGTGAGGTTTACGCAGGATGTGGTTTACAATACTCATAATAATCACGGGTGAGCAGGGACCCTCATGCAACTCATGTTCGAAGTCATGAACATCAACGGTGTTAACGTTTGGGCAGGTATGGTAAATAATTGGTCCTTTTATTCTGCCGAATCGTTTCAATGCAGCAAATCTTCTACATTTTCTATATGAAGATTTTGAAATACTATTGGAAAGTGTTCCACTGATAATTAGACAAAATATGTGGTATCAACAAGATAGTGTTCCAGTCCATTGTGGGATCGTAGTTCGAAATTGGTTTCAATATAATTTTCCAGATCGGTGGATTGGGCGTGGAGGTGCTATAGTTTGGCTGCCAAGGTCACCTAATCTAACGCCCTTCAATTTTTATTTATGGGGTTATCTGAAGGATTGGTATATCTTACACCAGTGAACAATGTGGACGGTTTAACAAATCGTATCAACCAAAGGTCTGCACTGTAAACGAACACATGCTCCAACGAGTACAAAGATTAATTGCAGTGAGATAGGCAGAATGTCATAATGTTGGTGGTCATTTTGAACAGTTCCATTAATTTATAGAACATTTTAAATTCCGGTTTATTTCTGTCAGCTATTTTTATTCCTTTTGTTCGTAAGTAATTTGTGTTTAGGTACTGAAAGCATTGATAACTATTTTATTCAGCTATGGACTAGGCCTATTGGGGGTACTACATAAAAAATGCGGCAGTAACTCTACCTCGTTGATGTGGAAATGAGTTGTTTAATAGTTGATTTGTGTTATCAAAAGCGTCGACTGGCCTAGATAACAATAATTATGTAATGCATTTATTTTAATAATTTTTCATAGTACTGAAAATATATCATCCGTAGAGCATACAACATGCATATTGCACAGTTACCAAGTTTCCACTTCTTTTCGTGCTTCTTGTGAGGAAACTAGCCTGCGAAAAATAAATAGTTTAGCTGTTTTATATTTAGTATATGCACTGCTGAACAGCGCTACGAGGCGTTTTATGGCGAGTTGGCTGGTGCCCTGTATATGAAAATGAATGAAAATATTACTTCCAATTTGTTAATCTTAACATATAATTTTATAGATAAAATGTGATAATTTCAAAAAAATTTATATTAATCCATTTTTAATGTTTCAGGTTTACTCTTTCTTACGTCAAGTAGCAGCAGAAGATGTGGCTGTTACTGGTTGTGGATTATTTAAAATTACCAGGCATACAATTTTAGAGGTAAGGGTTGCTAAAATACATTGTAGTAGTATAAACACTACAATTAGTTTTCGGATTAGACCTTGTCATCATTTGGCGCAACACTCAGCATAATCAGATTATTGTGTGTACTGTACATAAACCCATACAAACCAAAGTTTTGTAAGACATTGGACCTTGCATTTCGAGAGTCTTTAAAGTCGAAAATCAATTATAATATTGACAATTCGAGAACTCACGAAAGCCTCAAACAATATATATTTATATTGTTGTACTTATTATACTATAATAATTATAAATTAGCATTTCTTCAAGTTGAGGAAATTATTATTTTAGAAACAAATTACGGTCGAACTTTTCTATTTTGTACTTCTGTATAGCAAATTTCTTCAGTTAACGATTTTTTTTTCAAGTATCCTGACGATAAGACTATTTAAATCGTATTTTGACCCCTTACATCGCACATCTAATTTCTTTTTAACCAATATTTACTAGGTTAAAAACTTCAAATCGGGCTATTTTTTCCAATTAGATATAATAAAGTTAAATTGGGTATCTAAATGTCAGGTATATTGTGGCTTTCTCGGAATTTAAAACTTACTTTAGCACCGTCATCGAGGATTTTCCAACCCTTTGTGCGCTCCCGTCTTTGACAAATACACATTAATTTGCTTACACATACAGTTTCCCAAATTTAGTTTGCATTTGTATTTGCATTCTTGCCTAGTGTACTCGTATCAATAAAATCATAAAACTGTAAAACGAAACAGCAATTGTTTGAATATATAGGAAAAGTTGAAGCTCCTAAATGATATTGACAAAAGCGGGGGAAAGAAGGATATAACAGTGCGTTTTCAGTATACCTCTGAACACCTTACCTACAATAAAATTATAAAAATTATGACTATATCATCAAGCAAAGGGAAAACCTAAATTCATACAGAAAACGTTTTAAATCCTGTGTATACGAAGACATTTTTTTATAAGTTTTTCCGGATCAGCCGTGCAAAGGCTATACACAGAACTGTTCAGTGAGCATTTTCATTTGACACTGTAATCACATTGGGAATCGTTCCATCGGATAACTTCAGCCACTAATTTCTTTTTCGGATGTTGACAGGATGTCTTGCGGTAGTTTGCGTTTCAGTCGCTTGTAAATTGATTTTTCTGGTGTTCCATAGCGGACAGCTTCAGGGAATTCCCCGACTTTATCGTGGAAGGTCCTTATACATTTTTTGATCAATTGTTCGATTGTTGGCATCTATAGTTCTCTGTAGATATGGATTTGAACATTACGTACAAATCATGTTAAGTTGGTGGTATTTTGAAAGACTTGCAACTTTTTTATCGTTGATTTGGCAGCAGCACCCAACTTAGTAGCGGGTAGGTACACCTCTACAATTCCAGTAGAGTTTAGACCTACTTCAGGGACTAGCGACCCTGCCCACGTGAGCTCATGACTCCTCCTCAAACCGCAGCACTTGGGGAATCATGTCCTAACCCTAGATCCTACCAATCCTCAGAATATCCTTCCTACATCCCATACCATAGCTCACCAACACGCACGGCAAGCGAGGTGGGTTATAAAACACAGCCAAACCCCTCTAAAAATGTAACATGTCAGATTTTCAAAACACCGTACCCCAGGTGAGTAGGAATATAGATCCAGAATCTCACACTATTTCAGTCAGTCCCATGGATTCTGGGTGGGGGGGAAATATGATAAGCAAAAGATTATTGAAAACCCCAAAGAAACCATGAACATTAAACGTAGTAACATATAATCCAAGAAGAACCCTATTATTAGAAGAGAAACTAATTGAAATGGAATTGGAATTGGAAGTCCAAGGGCGTCGCTACGGGGGGGGTAATGGGGGTAATTACCCCCCCCCCAGGAAAATACTGACCTACAAAACTTGAAATATGTATATAGATATATATTTCTTTCACAAAACTTTTTTTATTCGATATTCTATTCAGTTCTACATCAATCAATAATTTTCCACCATTTTTGTAATTGTCATTTGACGAAATTTCCCTGCCCCACTTGCTAATAGTCATAAAATTTGTGTCTGACAAATCCGTGCCACCAGTCACGAGCTTTGACCACGGACCACGGCACGGCGCTCTTTACCGCGCTTTCAAAACAATTCCTAATTTGTGCGATCTGTTTGATCACGGCTCACGGGACGGGGGAGTTGTGAATGCAGTATGCAGTTTTTAGTTTGTTCAAGTTCAAGCCTGTCGCATGTTCGCCAACGACGCCAACTAGAAGAAAGCAAGTTAATATTGACATTTTGAGTTTTGAGTGTATGTAAATATTGTGAATTGTTATTAGAAAAGGTATGTTTCGTAAGACTTCACGAACACCATTTTTCATCAACTTGTATTCATTTCTAGAAAATGAATAAGAGATCTCAAAAAACGTTGGACTTCTTTATATCGAAAAAATCCAAGTCATCAGAGCGGGAAAACGAAAACACATCTGTTGATTCGTTAGAGCAAAAAGAAAATGATACTGCAATCCCAAATACAAGTAATGAAGATGTAAAAAAAACGAACCTTTTGGGAGTGAAGATAAAACTTTAGTTCAGCATCACAATGCAGCTAAATTCGAAGGAGAAATAGATGTCGGATATTTCGTGGGGCACATGCTAACAGATATAGAGAAGTACAATATTTTAAGAAAAGCATTTGTTCCGAACAAAACCTTTTTATTCCCACATTCTGTTCACCTGAAGAATAACAGAGAGGTGAAATGTTATTTGTCAGAAAAACATTTTCAAAACTTCTCTTGGTTGATATTTTCAAAATTTGCACGGGGTATATTCTGTAAATATTGCTTTTTATTTGCAAAAAGTGGTGGAATGAACAAAGCAACATCACTAAATAAGTTAGTTGTCATGCCACTAACAAAATTTTCCAAATTACTAGGGAAAGATGGGGATCTTACAAGCCACGAAAATGCGATTTACCACAAGCAGGCTGTAACTGTAGCAATGAACTTCATGAAGACTCATGAAAATCAAGAGAAAC
Organism: Limonius californicus; assembly: GCA_014611495.1. NCBI lineage: Eukaryota > Metazoa > Arthropoda > Insecta > Coleoptera > Elateridae > Limonius > Limonius californicus. The sequence continues at coordinate 6,741 of JABXWE010006882.1, forward strand.
AAATCATTAATATTTTAGATGTTAAACGTTGCGAACAGGTCCAGCAAAACAGAGATAAATTGAAGGCTATTCTTCAAAGCATTATTTTTTTGGGGAGACAAAATATTCCACTTCGTGGTCATAAGATCAATTTGGATGTGACAGTAGCATCTGAAATCAATGAGGGTAATCTCAGGGAATTGATACGACACCGAATAGAAACTTGTGGAAATGATTCGGTTCTGAAAAATCATTTTGAAACAGCTACGATCCGCACTAAATATTTGAGTGCCATGATTCAAAATGAGCTTATTTCCTGCTGTGGCGAAGAAATAATAAATTCTATAGTTAAGGAAATCAAGGAAACAGGGTACTACAGCATTATTTTTGATGAAACAACTGATGTAAGCAACAACTCCCAAATGTCATTTGTGATCCGGTATATTGACAAAAACTACGAGGTTCACGAAGATTTCCTCACCTTCATCAACTGCCATGAAGAAAACTATGATGGTGGAACTCAAGAACCTGTTTTAACTGGCAAAATATTGGGGCAAACTGTCATTAAATTTTTGAAAGATATTGGTTTGCCCGAAGAAAAATGTGTAGGTATAGGAACTGATACTTGCAGTGTTATGTTATCGGAACAAAAAGGGGCTGTTTCTGAGATAACGAAAACATGCAGGAATGCGATCAAATGTCCATGTTATAACCACACATTGAATTTATCTATTTCCAAATGTAGTAATGTACAAGATATACGGAATGCGGTAGGTATCATCAAGGAAACTATCAACTTTTTCAAAAGTTCACCAAAAAGAAATCATGTGCTTAAATATTGTAATGATTGTCAACTTGTGAAGTTATGTGAAACGAGGTGGTCAGAAAGACACGAAGCGGTATTAGTATTCAAGCTTTCGTTCCAGAATATTATCAAAGCCTTGCAACTTATATCTCAGTGGAAAGATACAGACTCTTCTTCGAAATCACAGTTATTGATGAATTCATTGCTTACTACAAAATTCATAACATCTTTGTTTTGTTTGGCTCATTTTCTAAGCTTAACAGAAAACTTGAGAGCAGAATTCTACAGAAAAAAACGCTCGATAAAAGTGTTGCACAAAAATTAGTTGAAGGTATAATTTCGGTATTAAAAAATAAAAGAGATAATATCGATACTTGCTTCCATTCAATTTTCGAAGAAGTAAAAGATCTTCACGAAAAATTGGACATTTCGATACACCTTCCTAGAGTCAACGCTAGACAAATAAATAGGGCAAATGTTGCTACCAATGATCCTGAGGAATATTACAGAATCAGCAAATTCATCCCATTGCTAGATAATGTTTTACAGGATCTCAATTTTCGATTTGGTTCAATTTTTTTCTCTGCCATGGAAATCAATGGCCTGTTACCTTCTCTTATACTGAAGAGAAATCAAGCAGAAATGAAAAAAATGGCTTATAATTTGAGTTATTATTTACAGCCTTTCTTAAAAGAGAGTAGGGAGTATATTTTCAATAAACTGCAGCTAGAAATTGAGCTGTGGGGCGAAAATCTCAGAACAACCGAAGGGCCTATTCAAGAATGTGCGGTGAATGTTTTGAAAATGTGTGATAAAGACACTTTTCCGATCATCAATTTATCCTTACATTTGATAACGGTCATGCCCGTAAGTGTAGCATCTGCTGAACGTTCATTTTCTTCATTGAAACGCCTAAAAACTTACTTAAGATCGACTATGAGTCAAGAAAGGCTGGTAGGCTTAGCACTTTTACATTTCCATCGAGAATGTGAAATAGATTACGATGCAGTGCTAAATAGATTTGCTTCCCAGAAAAAGAGAAAATTAGAATTTATTTTATGAGCTCAGTTCATAAGGACTAAGGACCTGTAATCTTTTTTATTTATGATTTTTATACTTTGTTACAGAATATGTTTTTATTTATCTTTTCAGTAATTATATAATAATATCCTATATATAATATCGTCTTTAATTTTCAATTACCCCTCCCAGAAAAAAAAACCTAGCGACGCCCTTGATTGGAACTGGCGAAGATCAAATGATATATCGTAGGTGTTAGCGAAGTAAAACGACGACGTGGAGAAAACTTAATAGCATTACAATCTGAACATCCTTTCTACCACGTAGGCAGCGAAATTGGAAACAATCGGAGGTGTCGGCTTTTTCATACACCAAAAAGTTTGTCAGAAACATCAGTTCATTAAAAAATATATCGACGAGAGTAGCATACCTCTGCTTGAAAATCACCCAGAGATACTATATAAAAATCATACAGGTGTATGCATCAACGGCCGACCACACAGACGACCAGATGGACACCGTCTATGATGATATCACTCGAGCAATAAATGAAATACTAGCCCATTTCACGATTATATGTGGGGACTTCAAAGCAAAGATGGGCCTAAGAGAAGACGATGCAGAAACCGCAGTGGGAATGTTTGGGTCTGAAGGCAGAAACGACAGACGAGAAACTCTACTGGGCTTAGGACACATCATCACTGACAAAAAAACAAATGCTCAAAGATGTCACAGTGCTAAACAAATTCACGACAACTAGTGATCATAGAATGTTGAGAGCTACGATAGAGGTACATCTTGGCAAATGAAGATATCGATTGACCCAAAGAAAAGCTAGACCAACCTGGACCGATCCAGAAAATGCGGATGGATATCAAAAATACATTGACAATATGTTGGAAACCACAGTAGCACTAGATCCAAACAGTGACACCTTACATGACCAAATTGCGAAAAAAGAAGGTCAGAGAAAGTACTGCCCAAAACCCAAGAAAGACCAAAAAATTAGCTGTCAGACAAAACAGTTAATGGAAGAAAGAAGGAAGAGAAGCAACGCAAAACACAGATAGTAAACAATTAAGAGCAATGAACAAAAAAGTGGCTAAAGCCAGAAGAAATGTTCGCAAATACAGAAATGAACAAATACAACAAACTATTGACGAAAACAAAAGCCTTAAAGTACTTAAAAAGAAACTTAATAACGGAAAACAAGAAATAATGAAACTGATAAGTAAAAAGGAGACATCAAACAGATAGCAGATCCTAAAGATTGTAGGGGAGTTCTACGGTGAACTGTACAGAAGCAGACTAACAAGAGAAGAAGAAGGCGAACAAGAAGAGCATACAAAGTCATTAAGTAAAAACATAACCAATCAAGGATCCGAAGAATTGCCCGACATTTCGATGGCAGAAATTAAATACGCGATAACAAAAATGAAAAAGAATAAAGCTCCCGGTGAGGACGGTATTATGATGTAAGCCATAAAAGCCGGAGGCTATACATTATTGGAAAAAATAAGGAAGCCATTCAATCTGTGCTTGTATCAGAATGTCATACTTACGAAATGGAATAATGCGGTAACGATCTTAATCCAAAAAAAGGGGATAAAGCAGATCTCGAAAATTATCGACCTATAAGCCTTCTAAACCATATCCACAAATTATTTACGAGAATAATAACAGCTAGACTGGAAAATAAATTAGATTTCTATCAAGTAAGAGAGCAGGCCGGGTTTAGACAAGGCTTCGGAACAAATGACCATCTCCAATGCATCAAAATACTCATAGAAAAAACTATAGAATACAATAGACCACTGGCTTTAGCTTTTGTTGATTTCCGCAAAGCATACGACACAATCGAAACTGATAGCATTGTAGACGCCTTAATAGAAAGTCGCATTGACTATAGATACGCCAAACTTATATATAACACTCACTCAAATGCAACTATGACAGTTAAACTGCATGAAGACACGAAAGCTATAAAAGTGGAACGAGGAGTCAGACACAGGAGGCGACACGCTATCGCCAAAGTTATTTACAGCCGTCCTAGAACTAGCATTCAAGAAGCTCAACTGGGATACGAAGGGGATATCAATACCAAACGAAGAGCAGTTAAATCATCTCCGCTTCGCGGATGATGTAGTTTTGATAACGGATGACCTAGGAGAAATCAGGAACATGATAACTAAATTTGACACTCCTTGTAGGAGAGTTGGTCTGGAAAGGAATATCAGCAAAACAAAGTTCATCACGAACTTGGTACCGAGTGAAAAGCCAAAACTCCTGGATTTAGAAATAGAAATAACTGAAAAATATGTATACTTAGGTCACGAGATCAAGATATCCCGAGATAATCAAACAAATGAAATACAGCGAAGAATAAATTTCAGCTGGGCAGCATATGGATCATTGAGAGACATATTTAAAAGTAACATCCCCGTCAACCTAAAGAGAAAAGTGTTCGATCAGTGTGTGCTCTCGGTAATGACATATGGAGCGGAGACCCTGACATTAACCCAAGGAACAGCAGAAATGCTTAGAGTAACCCAAAGAAAAACGGAAAGATCAATGATTGGAATAACACTCACAGATAGAGTGAGAAACGAAGAGCTAAGAAGACGAACAACCCTCACAGATGTTGTGGAAAAGGCAGGTCATCTAGCCAGGCTGAATGATGGAAGGTGGACACGAAAGATAGTTGAATGGAGACCATTAGCTGACAAGCGAAGTGTAGGAAGACTACCCACGCGCTGGACGGACGATATCAAGAGGATAACAACAAATTGGATGAAAACAGCACAGGATAGAGACACATGGAAAATTTATGTTCAACGATGGACGAAACAAGTGGCTGGATGATGATGATGACCCCAAACTAGACAGGCATAGGTCACAATTGATCGTAGCAATGATTTGTAGATAATCAGCACGAGAATATTGACGAACCAGTTTAAAGTGGGTTAAATTAGCACAGGATAAACATAAGTATATTTTCAGTTCTTCAATAAAAGAAAAGACTCTAAAACTTGCAACAAAGTTAAATCAACTTAGTAGTTTTCAAGCAAATACTAGATGGTTGGATAATTAAAAAAAAGACATGGCATTGTGCGAAAAGTAATTTCTGGTGAAAGTGCAGATGTAGGTAAGTAAAGAAGACTGAAATGCGGTAGCAACATGTTCTAACAATTATTTTGAAGTCATGCGACAGCAAAGACGTCTTCAATGCTGATGAAACGTGGGTTGTTTTTAAATGTAAACCAAATAAAACTTTCGGTTTTAAGAATGACTCGTGTTTTGGTAGTAAACATAGTAATGGTCGCTTAAATATGACCGGCAGAGAGAAACTCAAACGTTTGTTTATTGGTAATAGCAAAAATCGGCGTTGTTTTAAAGGTATAAAACTATTAGAAGTCGTTTACGACCTTATTAAAAAATCTTGGATGGTAGATGTCATTTCATTCATTTATTCATTAGATGGTAAGTAAGCATTTGCTACACTCAAGCCATGAAGGCCCATTGTGCAGCCGCCACGGTTAGAACTTGTTGCCAGTTCGAAGGCTAGCAATTTGCTGATGGAATCACTCCTTACATCCTCGGGTTTTAGAAAACTGCTTGCTAAGTGTTTGTTTCTAAGGACTAAAACTCTAGGGCATGTAGGTACGACATGGAGGGTTCTTGTAGAACCTGCATGAGGGGTTATCTATGAGCTCCATGATTTGCAGGTGTTTATTGAGGAGGCCATGACCGATTAAGAGGCCGACCAGGATTCTAACGTACTTTCTGCTAAGCCTAAGAAGCTGTTTGGTGCAATTTAGCGAAGGTTCTTAAATAATTAGCTTTGCCTATCTCATCCCTGGTTGTGAAATTTTGAGACCTGGCTCTCTGAACCAGTGAGTGATTTCTGAGAGCCTTCTCTGGACATGGAGTCTGCCTGCTCATTTCCCTCTATGATATAGTGTGCGGGAACCTACAGCACCTTGACCCAATTCTGCGAGCTAAGTTGCTTAATATCAGCCTGCGTTTTTGTACCAAATTAGAGTAAGTTTTGAAAGAACAAAGAGCCATTTGGTTGAGGATGACAGGTGCAATTTTTGTATGCTTGATAAAAATTGATATGATATGAAGGATATGGCCAAGTAGAAACGAAATATCGTGACTTTTATCGGTACAAGATTATGTAAATTTACAAATGTTAAACTTCTACTCTTTCCCCCAAATATAAAGTCAAAGGGGATCAAAGTGTAAATAATAAAAAATAACAAAGTTCGTTACCAGAAGGAAATTCTACTTAAGACTGGACGTAATCAACCATTGGCCAGATTAATATAGTTGAGACTGCATCGCTGCTTTATTATTTGCAATAAAATTGAACTGCAAGATTATTTGCATATTGATGAAAGTGAAATAGTGTCAGGGTATACTAATGGTCAGGATATTATTGAGAGCGTCTCAAATAATAATTTTGGAGAAGAGAAAGAACTCTAAAAAAATGAAGACAAAAACACAAGTATGGTTTCAATTCCTGCAGGATATGACGTTTTAACTGCATTTTCCTCGATTCCACGTGCATTTCAATATCAAAAAATGTGCCTCAAGCAGTGCTTTCCAGTTTAACCAAGTATGAATCATTTTTTGAATAAAAATCTTTAAGTATACCTACCTTAACAAAGAAAAATTATTAAATTTTAAGTAATAATGTACGTATATCTGTATCTATTTATAAATAAACATTTGTAAATTACTGCACCTTCATTTCTGTTGCTTTTAAGCAGTTTGGCCTAAGTACTTAAAAATGTTGCTGTTCTTTATATCAATTTTCTAAATAACGAATTTTTCCTGGTCCCTTGGTACTTCATTATATGGAAGATCCACTGTAGTAGGTAGTATGAATGTTCTTGTTTCAGGTGACAACTGTAATAATAACAGTACAGCTGTTATTGGTCCAGTTCAAAGCACAAATTCCCTCAAATATATCATAAATTATCTTCACAGCTACAAAATTGACTGTGTATTCAACTGAATTGAATTACATCTAAATGATAACTAATTTTATACTGTATGTTGCATTTTTTTAAGGTTGTTGAACAATTCTAAAATAATTCTTCAAGAATGATTATATTCTAAGATGTGTAGAATATTATTCTTAAAAAAAGAGTTGTATTACTATCAGTGTATATTTTATAAAAACAATAAATTATTATTATTTTAATGGAATAAAATACATATCAATAAAGAGCAAATCAGTAATCCTTTAGCCACCCCAGGTAAGCCTCAGAACATGATCAGTCTTCCTTTTGGAACTCTTGATAAAACCTAGAAACTCCAAATCAGCAACTGCTTGGGTAAAACGTGCTCTAGAAATATTTAAGGAAAATTCGTATGTAATGCAATAAAAACATTTAGGAAACTATATATTTATTATAAAAATTAGGATACTGAAGTTCAGGTTCTACAGTTCTTCGGTCTTCTTCATCATTATCATCTTCAGGATCAACAATTGAGAGAAATGATTGCAGCCAGTCATATAAGTTGATTAATTTTCCGTATTCCAAATGCAATTTATACAAAATACTGATGTCAGGCATAGAAGACAGAATTGTGGCTTCGTTTTCAAGTTTACAGCAATCACACTAGAATTTCAGTTTGCTTAGGATTGTTTACAATTTTTCACAGTTTACGTATAAAATAAGAAAATAATGAATACGGAACTTTAAGAAGAAGAAGGAAAAGAATACCTGCAAATAATGTTGTGGATCATTTAAAGCTGCATGTATAGCAGCTCGGTGGGAACCAATGATTTGCCTTTTTATAGACATATCACTAAAGAAAAATATTTCATGTAAGGCTTTTGACTTTGGTTCTTGTAGAAATCTTTCAAACATATGTTGTAGATATTTCACTAATTCTGATCTCATTTGTTCATATTTATTCATTGGTTTGCTCTTTTTGGACATTTCCAGTAATTTCTGTATCAGAAACATTAGAGAGTGTAATTACACATTAAATTAAAAAAATAATGAAAGACCGACATTCACCTACCTCCTTTAATTGTTTTCTATCCATTTTCCCAGCAATTAAATGTTCAGTGGGATCTACTTCAGCTTTTTGCTCATCTGCAACACTGGTAGTTGCAGTTTCAATATTATCTAAATGATTTTCCAGATCCTCCAAAGTTTCTTCAAATA
>JABXWE010006883.1:0-17536 GCA_014611495.1 Limonius californicus
GGATGATAGTCTTGTACAACATTATTTTGTTGGCTAATGATAATGCGGAGTTTTTCCCGATGTGCCAATAAATTTTCTTCATTTTTAAGTCCATTTCCTTTCGCTTCTTTTTAATGTGGGTTTTCCATGTCAATCTTCTGTCGATATGTAATCCCAGGTATTTAACTTCATTTGACTGGGGGATGTGGTTATTATTAAGGGTGAGAGGTGGGCATACCTGATGCTTTGTCGTGAATATATTGTGTGTTGATTTACTCTCATTTATCTTAATTCTCCACTTAAGAATCCACTGTTCAATTTGATTTAAATGGATCTGTAATGCATCTGATGCTGCTATCGGATTTTCGTTACACGTGAGTATCGCCTTGTCGTCGGCAAATGTACCTATTTCCGTTTGTTCGGTTGTTGGTAGATCAGAGGTAAATAGTAGATATAGCATAGGCCCCAACACACTTCCCCGGGGTGCTCCTGCTCCTATTTCTTTTATTTGGGATACTTCCTTGCCAATTTTTGTTTGAAAAGTTCTGCATGTGAGGTACGATTGTAATAGAAGGTAATATTCATGGGGAAATGTTATCTTGATTTTATATTGCAGTCCTCTGTGCCACACCCTGTCAAATGCCTGCCTGGCATCCAGGAAAACAGCAGAGCAGTATATTGTATTTTGTAGTGCTGTTTGGATTATATTTGTTAGACGATGACACTGTTGGATTGTTGTGTGCGGCCAGTATGTAGTTCTCAGAATCCCATTAAAGAGAATTTGCAGGAATTTTATTCCTTGTTCCGGTATTTGTTTGAGTACAGTTGCCGTTATTAGATCTTGACCTGGTGCTTTTTTATTTTTTAACCATTTTATTTCGTTCTCAATTTCTTTGGTGCTAATCTTACGTATTGGTGCAGATATTTGTAGTGGTGATTGTAATTCCTCTTCTATTTCCTGATCTACTTCATTGGAGTTTGGTTGAAAGACATCTGCTAGGTAGTTTGCGAATGCTTCTGCCTTTTCCTTATCTGTTCTTAACCATGAATTCTCTTGATCACGCATTGGTGGAATGTGAGATTGTGGTTGCTCGATACCCTTAGTCGCTTTCCATATTGAATTGTCATGAACATTTAGTGATTTCAGATAGGTTTGAAAGGACTCATTCCGAGCAGATTTTAATTTATTTCTGAGCTTATTATTTAATTTGTTGAACCTTCTTTTGTCTTCTATGCTGTGAGTGCGTTGCCATCTAGCCCTTGCCCGCCTTTTTCCTTTCACAATTTCCATGATCTCATTTGGTATGTTGGGACTGTTAATCTTTAATTTTGTTGGTTGCGGTGTGGAGTTCCAACCGGCTTCCTGTACCGTAGTTATGAAGTGGTTTGTTGCGTATTCTATATCATCTGTAGTTTTTAGGCTTATGTTTCTGTCGAGATGCTGTTCGATGTAGTCCTTAAACGTATCCCAATCAGTTTTCCTATTACTGATCGAAGGATTAGGTGTTTTGTAGATAATGGTTGTGCTGATCGTGGCTATTATCGGGGAATGGTCAGACATCAGATCATAATTGGGCATGACATCCATATAGTTTGATGAGAGTCCTTTTGTAATGAAAAAGTCTAATAGGTCGGGGATTTTGTTGGCCAATAAGTTGGAGTTCCAGCAGATAGGAAGTTGTAATTATTATCAGTAATAAGTTTGAATAGTACTCTACCGTTAGTTGTTGTTAAGCGCCAACCCCAGTGGGTATGTTTTGCGTTAAAATCCCCACCTACTATGCATTTTTGATCTAGAGTTTCGAAGAATGGTTGCAACATTTGTTGTGTTACATTGTGTCTCGGAGGACAGTAAATAGCTGAGACAGTTAGCGGAGTTGAGAGTTTTTCAACTTGAATTGTCGTGGCTTGCAAGAAGTCAGTTTTGTATTCCGGTAGTTCATTATGGGAAATAGAATTGCGGATTAATATTGCTGTACCACCGTGAGCCGTGCCATCAGGGTGTTCTGTGTGGTAGACAGAATAGTGGGCCACATTTATGTACGTTCTGTTTGTGAAGTGAGTCTCTGACATGAGCATGATATCTATATTATTTACATGTAGGAACTTTTCTATTTCTGGGCTTTTATATTGCAGTCCGTTGGCGTTCCATAAAGCTAGTCGAAGAAAGTTAGCCATTATTGAGCTATTTTGTTGATGACGGTACTTAGCATGTTTAGAATTATATTGTTTTGCTGAAGGAGTTGGTGGAATAGGGCTTTAAATTCATCTAGGAATTGTTGAAGGGTCAAATCTTGATTCGGGTTCAACTGGTTTAATACTTTTTGTGAGTAGTTTAAATTGGTTGGATGTAACTGGTTAAAGGGTTGTTGATTATTTTGTTGGTGGTGTAAGGATGGGAAATTCCGTTCTGTTAACTGAGGAGGTCTTCTGGCTGCTGGGTGGCTATTAGGTTGGTATTTTTTTTGCAGTTCTTGATAAACTGAGCACCCCTTGTAATTGGCCGGGTGTGATCCTTCACATAATGCGCATGTGGCATTAGTGTCCCTAGTTTTACTGCAAGTTCTGGTATCGTGGGGTCCTCCACACTTTACACACGCATATGGCCTGTTGCAGTAAGTTCTTGTATGTCCGTAGTTCTGGCATCTTGTGCATTGGACTATTTCTGTATTTTTTCTTGGGGGCTCAAAATTGACAACTATGTTTTTCAGGGATCGGATTTTGAGTATTTCTTTATTATTCTCAGCTGGTTCGAGGTCGATGAAGAATATTGGAAGCTCTTGGGGCTCTTGTGTACGTTTGCTTTTTATGTTTATGATGTTTCTTACTTTATGGCCTAGTTCTTCAAGTGGTTTTTTTATTTCTTCAGTTGGAGTAGAATGATGAATATGTTTTAATACTACTTTGTATGGTCGGTCTTGTTTCATCTGATAGGAGTGGTGTATAATATTATTTTCACACATGTGTTTTATTATTTTCCTGTACGTGTCCGGACTTTTTGCATTTATTTTAACTACATTATCGGTTAGACTTCAATTTTCCTTTTCTTTCAAACTATCATTTAGAAATAACGTTTTAAAAGTCGTGGTATGCAATAAATTTTGTTTTGCAGATTAAAAATATGCTTTACTAATGTTTAGTTCTTTAATTGACTTCTTAACAAAATTTAACTCGTAATGGCTTGAGGTGCGAGAAGCATTGCTCCAATTTTTGAACATAATTTTCCAGTAAAAGCTCGAACCTTGTTTTCAATTAATTCAGGTTGCAAATTATTTAATATCCCAGGAGCATTAAAGTTCTCAACAAACATATTATATAATTGAAACTACGAACATACATAAATGTATAGTCTACTTCAAATTATACCGTTATCTGCTTTAAAAAGGTACTTGTAGAACAAGGATTAAAAAGTTGCTTGTAACTCGGTTTAAAGCACCAGCCGCATTCAGGTAAATTTACATATTGCGAAGAGACTGAGGTTACCTAGGGGTTGTGACTCAAGAAGAAACTTAAATTCTCTATTGTTAATTCATTATGTAAGTTTACCTTGTTTGGTTGAATTATTCTTATTTATGTTCAACCTAGTAAAGTAATGTCAAAATGAGCTTCCTTAGTTATCTTTCCTGAGTAATATGTTACTTTTCAGAGATTAGATTAGATCTTTGCTTAATTGTCTGCTTTAGTAACATAATTATTATATTAAAACGTAAACAGTGCAAAGAAATTGTTGAATTTCTGTGTTAAATAGATATTTATTTTATTATTATCATGATCCTCGTTTGTACCGCTGGCCCAGTGTCGAGGTGGTGTGGAGCAAGGCTAAGCTGGTTTGTGCTATGCACAACAGGGCCCGACTATGAATTAAAAGTGTGGACACCGTGTACTGATACCGAACATTTAATTCGGCAAAAAATATATCAAATGTACCGGGAATACTGTTTGCTTACGGTGACATTGTTAAATCAAAGATTAAATGCATATTATGCTGCAATAAAGTTCTGAAAGTACATTGCCAGGAATTATTGTACGTATGGGACTTAAACTATAAACACGCGTCAAGTTTTTATGGAACTTGGTATGACTCCCATGATATTGTACAGAAAATTTGGACAGACAATTCCAGTTAGTGTAAAATGGATACACCCCAAAAATAGTATCTTTTATATTTTATGTAATTATAAATCTATTTTGTAATGTTATTATTATTATTAAAAAGTGTAAATAAATATTTGTACCCAAATAAAATGGATATTTGAAAATGTTGAACTTTTAAATGAAATTCCTAAAGCCGGATATGTTATTTTTACCCGCAATTACAATTTCGTTAAATGTTAAGCAAGGATTACCGGGTACCCTTAGATGGGGCAATAACGATATAACTTGAAGGAAACTATACGTTATTTTGAAGAAGTATTCATTCACATTATTTTTCCCGCCAATTTCTGAAGAATCGCCACAAAACTATTTCCAGTCTCTACATATACATAACAAGTGCTGCTGAATAAGCAGGCTATTTTAAAAAATATCATTAACTTCAAATTATCATATCATAAAAATTGAAAAAACAACAGTAAATCTTGGCATAGAGAGCTCAACATGTTGATTAATAATAGTTCCGAAATGAAGGTATTGGTTAAACGATTAAGAATAACAAAATAAAGCATCTTCAAAATATGGAAAAAGTACACACAGAGTTAGAAACCATGGGTTGTCAAAAATGGATAGGCTTTCATAAATAAGTTAGACAGACAATTAAAAAATAATAATAATTAGCTTGAAGATGCCTATCTAGCATGAACGAAACAGCTTGATAATGAATGAATGAAATCAATCTTAATGATAAGCTTGGGGGGCTCCGTAGTAACTGTTTTAACTATTAACACTTCTTGTGATATTTACTCTGATTGCAGCGGCATTATAATGTAGAATTATTAGAGTCAAAGTTTGTTTAAAATTTAATTTTATATTCAGTGTTTTGATGTTGCTGTTATTATCTATTACCAAATCGCACCTGAACGACTTTCGAGTTCTTCGTAGCTGTTCATTGGAGTAATCCTCTTCTAATTATTACAAATTTCATTTTTTCGTCCTTCAGGCAGAAGAAGAACATAAGGCATATGTTCTCTTTTCTAGGACTAGCAGTTGTTTTCATTATCTATCGTTCTATTTGAACAAGCATTTTACTAACGTCATGCAGAAGGTACAATTCATAAAACGGACCTAAATTGAATTATGAATAAAAATTAACCAGGCCTACATACGACTTTATGCAACAAAAATATTTTAATATTTTGTTATTCTATTTCATTTAATGTTTCCTATTCATTACATAATTAAGGTCCCGGGTTACACAGCTAAGTCATTCACTTACTATTAGAAGAGTTAAGCATCGCCCTGTCTCTCTCACTGGTCAGTTTTTGGATGAGAGTCCAAGGTTATGTCCACATGGCGCCTAGTGCGAGCGGCGGGCACGTTAATAGTCGGTCTCGGATAGCAAACTAACACTATGACATTCGCTAGAGAAGTTGGAAGTCCCCTTCAGTGTAGATTGTACAAGTGAAAGAAGAATGAATGTGAAAAGAGGTTTGGTGTAAACTATTTTTTGGTATATAGTGAAAAAGCCAAATACCCGGACCGAAAAGAACCCGGCGCAGAAAGGTGAAAGGGATGTGATTAAGAAAGAATAATTACATAACTAAATCAGACCAACTCAATCAAATTTGTATACTTACAAGTTTATGAAAAAAATCCAGGAAATATACCTGTTGAACTAATTAAATATGGAGGGGATGAAATCATCAGAAGAGTAACAAGACTGATGAAAATTGACAAAAATGTCTCAGGAATGGAAAAAAAGCTTATCAGGTATCCATCTTTAAAAAAGGGGATAGAAAAGACCCGGGTTGTTACAGGGGTCTTAGTGTCATTAGTAGCATGAGTCGCCTTACTGAAAAAATATTGAATAATAAACTTAAAAGTAATATGATAGATAAAATCAGCGAAGAACAAAGTGGATTTACTTCGGGACGGTCATGTGTTGATAATTTATTTGTTCTACAACAACTTGCGGAAAAAAGCATATCAATAGGTGAAGAACTACATTTAGCCTCCATCCATCTAGAAAATGCACATGATACAATACCACGACAGAAGATCTGGGATGCTCTAGAAATATTGAACATTGATGTGCGACTGCTAACAATAATTCAAGAATTGTACAAAGGAAATATAGCTTACGTCAAAGTTGGAAGACAACTATCAAATCCAATAAATATTTCAAAAGGGTTAAGGCAAGGATGTTGCCTATCCCCTCTATTATTCAACCTGTATGTAGAGGTGGTTTTAAAGAACTGGAAACGAAGCTGCGGAAATATGGGTGTACCTGTAAATGATTATCGACTCTTCACTCTGAGTTTTGCGAATGAGCAAGTTATCCTAGCGCAGGATTCATTCGATGTTGAATTTATGATGAGAAGATTGTTTAACTAATGTGATAAATGGGGACTACATGTAAGTCTAAGGATGACCGAATAATTAGTAATTAATAGTGTAGCAGGATTCATAGTACCAATTAATGAAGAAACAACAATTACACAAGTAGAAGAATTTACATGCTTGAACTTGGAGTAAAGGAAATCAGACATCTGATTCAGGAAGGGAAGAAGATAATTGGCTGTCGTAATTCCCTATGGTGGGACAGACAGATTTCAAAAACAACAAAATACATATAGGGCGATCAATGGTGGAAGCTAGTCTATGTTGTGGAAGCGTAATTTGGACAATTAACGCAGACACGCACATTACCAACAAGGAAATTAGAAATCAAATGGAAGCAACGGAAACAGTGTTAGATAGAATAGAACGTGGAACTTTACGATGATTTGGACATCTGATGAGAATGCCTGAATATCGATGGTCTAGACGCACATTTCAGCGGATTTGTCAAGAAAAAAACAAAACGGGGAAGACCAAGATGTTCCTGGCACGAAGGTATTAGAGATGATACAAGGTTTGGAGAAAGGGACTGGGGAGATGGCTTAATGCTGTTTTATGATAAGTTATGTGCATTGTAATATTACTTTGTACTCTATTATCACTCCAAATATATATATATATATATATATATATATATATGAACAGTGTTACTACACTAGTAATTATATTAGTATTTATCAAGAAAAACGCTCATAGGTGCAACCGCATAATAGTAAAAACTAAACATACGAAAACAATAAAAAATATACGGCAAAGTTCAATTTAATTCAGCAATGTTCACAATTGCCTCCATTTTCTTCTACGGATTTTTTAAATAGGTTGAGAAGCGGTTTGTGGACGCGAGCAAAAGTATCAGGTATAATTGATGTAAACTCCCGGTTTCTTCTGTTTTGTAAATCATGTTCGATTTCTACCAGAGTTCACTATATTATTTTTTAATTGTACCCCAAAAGAAAAAAGTGTCATGGTGGCGCAACTCCTCTTCCAATCCAATTTCTTCAAAATATATTTTTTAATAATTCCTAACAATACAACTATAGTGAGTAGGGCAGTCATTATGTTGTAACCAAAGTTTTTGGCGTATAGTGCTTTACATTTTCCACTAACCCGGGTAAAACGTTTTGCAGAATATCGAAGTAATATTGTCCAGTTAAATTTTTATTGAAACAGAAATTATGAAATTGTAATCTTCTAAGGGTAATTTTCATGTAGTCCGTGCAACAAAGTGACACTAAGTGAATGAAATACATTTGCTTCAAAAATTCTTCTATTTGATGCTCTACCTACACCCACATTGTCTGTATAAATATGATATTTTGTTGGGTGTTTAATATTTCGTTTTAAAAAATTATGCTTCACGCTGTATAATAA
The DNA here is from genome assembly GCA_014611495.1 of Limonius californicus. Taxonomy (NCBI): domain Eukaryota; kingdom Metazoa; phylum Arthropoda; class Insecta; order Coleoptera; family Elateridae; genus Limonius; species Limonius californicus. Next base: position 7,846 of record JABXWE010006883.1, read on the forward strand.
TCATTAGCGACTGTTAACCGCCATTTTTACGTAATTGGAAATAGGCAACACATACAGGCAAAATTATGACTTTCTTTTAACAATGAATATTAGGAAGTTTTTTTATTGGAGGAGACTACCCTAGACAAAATTAACGATAAATTGATTAATTTTCTGTCTAATATTTTTATATATTATATACAGCCTGTTTCAGAGTAAGCGCCTTATTTTTTTTAGCCACACTATGGGTACTACTTTCGAAATATTTGGAAGTAATATCTTTCAGGACATTCTCTACACGATGGTGATATCAGATTTTCAATTGGACGAATTATTTCAAAATGGCGACTTGCAACTTTTTTTTTTAAATGGAATGCCATCATTTTTTTTTATTATTGAGATCCTAAAAACATTCTTTTTACGATAGTATTTCGTTTTTCTTAGAAATTCGTTTCTTTCCCTATCAAAAAGCAAACTAACATTTTAATGTACTTTTTGAAACTCAAAATTGAAAATTTACATCAAATAAAAATTACGGATTTACAAATAATGCTCGAAATGTTTTCCTTCTTTTTCAATACATAAATTGAAACGTCGTCCAATGGAGCCAATAGATCGAAGAATAATTTCCGGAGAAATCTCGTTTATGCAAGTACGAATTCTCTCTTAAATATTTTCAATAGTTGTTTGTTCAACGATGTACACCTGAGATTTTACATACCCCCAGAGAAAAAAGTCCAGTGGTGTCATATCAGGTGACCTAGGTGGCCAACCAACTGGTCCTCCACGACCAATACAACGGTTCTCGTATCGATTATTTAAAAACTCCTTAACTGGAAGGGCATAATGTGCTGGAGCGCCATCTTGCTGCCACCACAAATTATTTCTGATATTTTGTGGGAGTTCAAGTAGATGATTTTGAATTTCATTTTCTAAAAAATTGAGGTAATTCTCTCCATTTAGTCTATTAATAAATATTGGCCCAACAATGTGCTGTCCTATAATTCCACACCACACGTTTTTAAACTCCATCGATGTTGACAACGTCGCTCACGGGTCCAGTGTGGATTTACATTATCGTAATAATGCATGTTATGTCTTACAACAACACCATCATTTCGAAAACTTGCTTCGTCCGAAAATAAAACGTTGTTAAAAAAGTTTCCATTTTGTCCTATCTGTTGCAAACCCCACTGTGCAAAATTAATTCTTAACAGAAAATCATTTTCGGTTAATTCTTGGTGAAGAATCATTTTGAATGGGTGAAATTTATTTTTTTTTATTATCCTCCAGACCGAAGTATGCGATATTCCAACCAAATTTGCAATCTCCCTAGTACTGACATGGGGATTCTCAATAATGTGTAGCATTACCTGGTTTTCGTTGTCGTCATTGCAAGCAGGTGGGTTTGCATGTACCGGTTTCTTATAATCCACAGTTCCCGTTTCACGCGTTCTCTCCAATAATTTAATAAATGTTCGATGTTCAGGGTGCCTTCTGTTTGGATATTTATTTCTGTACAATCTGGCTGCTTCATAAGGATCTTCATCTGCTTTTCCAAATATTAGCAGCATATCAATTAACTCGTCTCTCGTATAACTTAACGGCATTTTAAAAACGTATCAATTAATTTGAAATTAACAATTATAAAAAAATTGCATTGATTAACGTTTGACTACTAGATTAAAGTTTAATTGTTTCTTTTGTCTCTACAGCTACTTGATATTGGACAAAAATAACATCGAGTGTAAAACATTCATGCGCTACTGGATTAAAATGTTAGTTTGCTTTTTGATAGGGAAAGAAATGAATTTTTAAGAAAAACGAAAATCTATCGTAAAAAGAATGTTTTTAGGATCTCAATAATAAAAAAAAATGATGGCATTCCATTTAAAAAAAAAAGTTGAAAGTCGCCATTTTGAAATAATTCGTCCAATTGAAAATCTGATATTACCATCGTGTAGAGAATGTCCTGAAAGATATTTCTGCCAAATATTTTGAAAGTAGTACTCATAGTGTGGCAAAAAAAATAAGGCGCTTACTCTGAAAGAGGCTGTATAATAACTTATTACCTCTACATTTATCGCCATGTATCGTATTGAACATATTCTGTTTTACTAAATATATCGTTGTAAGAATTAGTAGTTGACACTTTTAACTTCCTTAAACAGAGTACATATTTGAACCTTAATATTTATAGTTGCTATAAGTTTAGACGTAATTGATCAAGGTTAAGGTTACAAATAGAACTATCTAAGGCATGGAGTACACATGCGACCTACATTCAAGGTAGTTTAATTTGAACGGCTTTCATATAGAGCCAGGAAGCTGCGAAAAAAATTATATGTGTTTACATAATGGAAACTTTAATTAAATCGTGATTTCGATTTTCAGGGATAAGGTTAGTGGCTAAATTACATTAATCAGGCTTTAGGCATTTGGCCTAAAATAGTAAAACAATATTTCCAACGTTTTGCTGAGAATATACATAAATAACTTGCTGGAAAAATTTGATTAATTATACGAGTGGTTTAATGAGATGAATGTTAGGAGTTATTATTTATTACAGCATGTTATGAAGCAAAGTTTGTGTTAATTATTAAGGATTCTAGGTGTCGTCTTAGATTGTATTAACTATTATTGTTAGTTGGTAACTGTTATTCACAATGTAAGCTTAACATAAGTACCTGCTAAGATCGAATAAACAAATAAACTAGCATGTTCACTTGATAAACATTGGAATTGATTGATCTAAATTTAAATATCTAATATTTTTACAAAAAAGGAAATTCTCTGTTCTACTGAAGTAGCACCGTTTCAGGGTTGCATTGCGTTTCGAAGAATAATAGCTTCAATAACGCTAAGCAAACACGTCAGTACACTGTTTTGGAAAGTTCCTTGTACACGGTTACGCTATTCTTTATTCCACTCAGGCCTGTCCCTGTCATGTAGAGTAACGCCTCCACTCATGTAATATGGTAATTAACAAGTTATCGATTCGAAATTCTAGTCGGCTTCAAAGTAAAATAAACACTTTAAGGACGATATTGAAAGAAATTGGGTTAAGTGAAAAAAATGTAAATTAGCATTGACATACCGGGTGTTGACGAAGCTGGCGATACCTCTTTTATTTTATCTATTTATTTAGATAATTAAATAAAGTTATATAAAATAACTAACGTGGGTCTATATAATATACTGAGTGCTTAAAAAATGACGGGAACTTAAATAATAGTAGGCTTTTCCCAGCGGGTACAAATCCTTACTGTTAATGTTTTTGTTTCAAGAATGGTATTTTTTGGAATCATGTTGAGAAAATAAAGAAAGAAAAACTTTGATGCCAATTTTTTATTTATCGATGTAGCTACTTTTACGAATTATAGTATTATTAGTCTGCATAATAATCATATTTAGGTAGACGCAAAGCCTCACGCTGTTTTCCAGTGAAAACATCGGCATCGATTGTTGTTCAATGTTTGGCTGGGTGTTTTCGAAGACCGTTTGATAGGGCCAGTATTTTACTAAACCGTTTGATTGGTGAAATGTATCTTGACTTGTTTAATTACCAACACTACTGGAAAACGTACCTCTGAATGATAGGGTTCATTTATTGTTTATGCAGAATGGGGTTCCTCTACATTAACAATCACTGACAATTCCCATAACCTATAACGACAAATGAATAGGACGAAGGGTCTAATTGAAGGACCATCTAGATCTGGAGAAACTCACTAGACTTTGTATTTGGGCAAATGTTATGTTTATTTAATTGTTAGTGCCTTGACGGTTTTTCATAAGAATGCAATATACTAAGTAGAAAACAAAATCCTCTCTATTTCTGAAGCGGTTGGTTTGAGGACATATGTTAATTAGGACTTTTTGGTTTGGTTTGATGGTTATTATACTTGGGTATAATTATTCGAATTTTTTTACAAGAACGCTCTATATATACAATTACATCATAGTTTTGATGCATGTTCCATTTTCTGTCTTATGTGAAATACTACGTATGTTTTTACAATTTTTTAAGCTCGAATTTTTGACAAATTAAGACATTTTCATTGCAATATTGAAGTTTCTCTGACCAGGGTTATAATGAACAAGTTGACGATCGTTTAAAACATTTTTGTAGAAGTGAATATTTTACATACTTATAATACAATTTTTTAATGCTTGGTACCGAATCAGTAGTTAGAATACCAGAGAAATGTTACCAATTTAAGGATTATTGAAAGTGCAGTTGTAAAATCTTTTGTTGATATAAGCGGTATAAGCTTTAGAAATACTGCTGCTACATGTCCCCTGTTTAAAGTGAAATAGTTTTTAGGCAGAGTTTGCTTGAAGATAAGTATGTTACGGTTATACATGTTAAAAACATTTAACTGTCTGCATTTCAGGAGGAGAAATCGCTGTAAGCGGAAAATAGATTATAGTAATTAACACAAATCTAAAATTTGTCTTCCGTTACACCGTTATATCCGGGATCCTGCTATACCCACGCGAATTAGACTGTCCTTACGTTATACTAATTGGTTTATGTTAATTATTAAGATAAAATGAAATGTAGAAGACTGTTAATAAGAACATCTATACAGTGTGTCCCAAAACGGACCGTCAATATTTCAAGGATGAATTCCGGAACTTATTTAGAGTCGAAAAGTCTATATAAACATATGTCCTAAACGTAACCGTCAACGAGTTATTGATTATTTCATAATTTATGTGGCTAAAATTTAGGTTCAACGGATTTCTGAAATACTGATCTAGTTGCCATGATCGCTTTTTTTGTTTGGTAACATTTGAACATCGTTTTTAACAAATTGTTGTTTGTAGCTTGTTTTGTTGTAATTCACTATGCCAATGTTATTTTCAAATGAAAAATGGGCAGATGTTCATTATGTTTACGGTCTCTGTGGTGGAAAGGCTTTAGCGGCACAACAAGAACATCACGTGCAGTTTTCTTTAATTCACAAATTCAGCTGAGGGAACATTTTAAACAGTTCCAGCCCCAGTTAATGATTTTGAAGCTCGTTTAAGATTTTGTAATTGGGTGCAAAATAATCAAAACCTACCGCATATTTTATGGACCGATGAAGCTTCTTTTACACGAGATGGTTTCAATAATTATCATAATTTTCATGAATGGGCTGCAGAAAATACTCGTTTAAGAAGACGCTCGCATTTTCAACATAGATTTACTGGATTACTGGAAGATGTGTCATTAAATATTAGACGTGCAATGTGGTTTCAACACGATGGGGCACCAGCACATCAATGTTTTCGTGTTAGAGCTTGGCTTAACGTACATTTTCCGGGATGATGGATTGGAGTAGGAGGACCCGTAGTATGAACACCGCGTGTGCCGGAGATGGCTCCATTATATTTTTATCTTTGGGGTCGCATTTTTATGCAACTGAAGTGCACACGGTAGAAGAATTACGCCAAAGAATACAGCAGGCTGCCGATATTGTTAGGAATAACCCAGCAAATATATTAAGAACGCAGCGATTTCTTCTGCGACGTGAGGCTTTGTGAATAGAACACAATGGAGATATTTTTGAACATTTCTTGTAAATAAAATAATAAAACTGTATTAAAAAAAAATTTATTTCGTAAAATTCGTTGAACTAAAATTTTAGCTACATAAATTATGAAATAAACAATAACTCATTAACAGCTACGTTTAGGACATATGTTTATATGGACTTTTCGATTCTAAAGTAGTTTTGGAATTCATCTTTGATATATTGCCGGTACTTTTGGGACACCCTGTATAGTTGTCCTTATGTCCAATTTTGTACAAATGTTATCATTCTGGACAAAAATGAATAATTAAGAAATTTCTTGTTGTCTAGGAAGCAGTTAAATTTACTATTGTATGTGAAATATTACAGTAACTTTATTAATGCAAAAATATACATGGTTATCCATGTTTCAAAGTAAGAAAGTTAGAAGTACATTAGAAAATGTATGACTTTATGTACCTATATGAGTAATAAAGTCTTAAAATTGCATTTAATTGTATTATTCATATTACCACAAAAAGTAAAAAATATTTACAGGGTGAGTCTACTAAGACTGCTTATGAAAATTATTGTCTAAAATATTAAAACTTTTCGTGGTGATCATTGCTTGGAACGTTGTTTCGTGTAACGCTCCATATTAAAAAAAATCCTTAGTTTAAGGCCTGCCGCACATTTGCAACTTTTTCGAAGCAACTGTTTCATTCCTGAAATGGAACGCATGCTCATTGGTGATTTTTAAATAGCGGCAACTGACTTATTATTATATATACTATTATGGAACTAAAAACATCGTTTTCTTTGCTTTCTTAGAACGAAACCACTAACGCCCAACTTCTATGAAATCCAATTCGTACTAGAGCTGTATAGCAACTGTATACTCGCCCAGTGAGCGCGGATTAGAAGTGAAAAGCAATTTTTAAGTGGTTAAACTATTTTATCGCCCACTACAAAAGTTGCCAGTGCACTGCAGGCCTAAGAGTTCTTGTAAAATATTCAAATAAATTTTATTAATTTGATCATTTCAACGTAGTTCGTTATTAACGTAAAACGTAACATAAAACAAAAATACATCTGTTAATTGTTTCTTGCCTAACTTCATTGAAATTCATATTTGTATTTTTAAATAATAATAGTCACAATTTCAACAGGTTTTGTTTGATTTAGTGCTTTATACGTATTTCGACATGCAAAATGTCATGTTCAGAAGCAAATATTGATTGTAAACATTTGTAATATTGATTTCAAACTTGACTCTGGTTTTCTTTTCCTAAACTTCCAATAGCGGGAAATCTATCAGCTTAATTTGCTCATTCATTAAGAATGTATTTGGTAAACTGTGTTGGGTTATTTGAAAGGCCTCAAGTATTTCCAATTTACGTTTATCATTTTAGAAGTGTCAAAATCATATTATATTATTTAATGTCAATGTATGGTTATGTTCTAATAAGTGTTTAGCGTAGTTAGATTTTTCTGGGTATTTGTATTTGTATGTATCTGGTATCAAAATTTCTAATGGTCTGGCCTGTGTATACAGAATTACACAGCGAACAGTTTAATTTGTAAATGCCTGTGTTTAAGAAATCAATAAACTGGAAGTTTTGGGATAGAAGACCAGCGTCACGTTTGAAATCAAGATCCAGTGTGCTGTTTCTCTGACTTCAAATGTTTACAATTAATAATTGCTTTTGAAAATGACATTTTGCATGTCGAAATACATCTACCTGGAATCATATTCCCCGTAACAGAGTTGTTTTCCCAGATACTTGTAAGGCGGAATTTCGCATTTAGAAATGAGTTTGTGTCAACTGTTATTGATAACTCATTAGGGCGATAATTTCCTTACTTAAAATCAATTTTTAAAGTAATTAATAATGTATTTCGCGAAGTGCTAGGCTCTCACGCTAATAACTTGAGCTTGCATAATTAAATCAAATATTTATATATACTAGCGGTATTAAAAATTAGTTTTTTCTACCTAATATTGTTTATTCGGTAAAACTGAAACTAGTTTATCAAAGTAATTTTATAGTGCTGTCATTAAATAATATTTAAATTAAATATTAAATTTAAAAAAATTGTTTTTGGTTGGGAATCGAAACCGGACTTCTCGCGTGACAACCTGTCGCTTCAAGTCATCGGGCTATGTAATTTCTTTGTTGTCCAAGCTCAGTAGCACATATAATCTATTTTGCTCATATATAAGGTCAGCTAGATATTTCCTTGTTTTATTTTCGATTTTACATTAATATCGAACTAGTTTGAACTCACAGACCAAATTTACAATTTATTTAAATACTTTAGGAGACCTCTTATAAAAATTATTTAAAAAAAATAGCATTATAGAGAACAACGTTCTAGGCAATGATCAAGATAAAAATTAAAATTTTTCAAAAACAGTTTTTATATATTGTTCCTAAAAATTATTGAACCACATTGGAATAACCAAAAAATGTTTTAGATAGTGCCTATGCATAAGCTGCATTGTCTATTATAATCGGTCCAAAATAATTATACTAGTATTGCAAATAATGGAGTTATGAAGCTGATTCATATTAGCAGAGTGACCCTGTATATTTGCAGAGAGCCATAAATTAATTGATATCAGACAGATTGATTTCTGTTATGTTTTCCTTCTTATAAAACACGTTTATATTCATTATTAACTGGAATGTTGTACATTAAACATAATAAATCATACAATGAGAAAGAAGGTCGTAGATGTAGTTACTGATTTACTAATATCGCAGTAGCTACTTCTGTTCCGATAGTTTGAATTGAAAAAATTCAGAAAGTTTCATTAAAGTATTTGAAAGTATGGTTAGTAAGGTATATTATTATTCATTAATAACAATTTCTCTTGATGTAGTGTAATATGACCACTAATAAAAATTCTCCCACATCGATTATTGTTATATTACTCAGGTTCAGCAGCACGTGCTCTGTTGCATATTTATTGCACTTTGCACGTTTTCCCAATAACCTCAATATCATTTGAAACCTTAACAGAAACCTTAACATCTAATAAAACCGCATTTTTGTAGAGTGACCTTTAATGTTTAACTAGAATAGAGGTTTAATTTGTAGTAATATTTATGAATATTACTTGTATAGTCAATCGATATTCTATTTAATTTATACAGGGCGAAACTCAATATCAACGACTATAAAGGAAAAAAAAAACGCAAAATTAATGGAAAATTTAGACATTTCAATACCATTCAAAAATATTTGCCTCTTAAGTAAATGCTTTCGATTTCTAACAGAATTTACGACCGTTAATGGGAAGTTGATGTGATTTACGAACTTGCTAAATAAGTACGTTAAAAACTACTAAACTGATAAATTTGCAACATTTATTTGATATTTAAATCGAGCTCACGCCTCAAGTAGTGTCTGTGTCCGTAAGTCAAGTACGCGTCCTTGCGACCTAATGCAATTAATCGTTCGATGTCAAGTGTGACGACCAGATGATCTGGTTTCTCTTGACCAATCTTCGAACTGCAGGTAATTTCCCATTGTACATCTATCAACAGTAATTTCGATACATCATTCATTTTAGTTTTGTAACGTATAAATATGTATATAATAATTTAACATGCTGATATTTAAATTAGTTTTAAAGCAATGAATAGAGTCATGACTTATTAAGTAATACATAATTTAAATAATTAATAATCCACTATAAAAATTACACCTAATTCAATAAGACTTTCTATGAAAAGCTACTTTATCATGATAATGTATTTAATATTGTCTATATTTATAATAAAATAGCGTTTCTATAACTTATATAGAATTACAAAAATCATAAATGTAATAATATTTATTAGATATACAAAAATTATTGGGATATTGGGATCTAGATCATATTTATTAAATATATCTGACGGTAAATCTAGATTTCCAACTCGATTGTTGGATTTAGATCATATTTATTAAATGTATATGAAGGTGAATCTTCATTACCAAGTAGATTTTTAGGGTATATCTGGATTTATATAATATTTATTAAATGTATCTTAATTTAAATCTATATTGCCATCTACATTTTTAGCTTATAGCGGGATTTAAATCATATTTAGTTAATTTATCTGAAGGTGAATCTAGATCCCAACTAGATTTGTATGGTATATCGGGATTTAGACCATATATATTAAAAGCGTCTAAACTCTATGTGTTGAGCATTG
>JABXWE010006884.1:0-23920 GCA_014611495.1 Limonius californicus
GCTGCTTCAACGATGTTTTTGGGATTTTCCAAGGATTCTATTTTATTTTTAGTTATTATTGAAATATAGAGATGGTGAATGTATTTTCGTCTGAATTAGACACCCCCAACCTACGCACAGGCGTTAGGAATGTACTTCCCAGTAATCCGCATACCTGCTCAGAGAGCTTCTAGTTGTTAAAGGATTAAATATTACTGGAAAAAGCTGTCACCACCCAAATAGGATCCATCAAATATTATTTATTAACGACTAAGTACAAGAAGGTATTCCTGTGTTCGGTATTAGCATTTGCATACTAAAGCATTCGAAATTTCAACAAATTCTTCAGCTTCAGGTATACTTTCTTAAATATTAGGCATTAAAAACCGAACATTTTAAAATATTTTACATTTGTAGCATGAAAATGTAACTTGTCATATTCAGTTACTAAAGTTACTAAATAATTGTAACGTGTTATAGTTACAATACTGAAAACACAAAAGTAATTAAGTTACTATTAAGTTACTGAAAAGTAACTAGTTACTAGTAACGAGTTACTTTTACTTAGTTACTACCCAACACTGCAAATGCATCATCTGAAGGGTTTGAGTGTAAACAAAATGCTTGCTTGCATGCAGCACGTACATGATTAAGTGCGCGGGGCTATCGATTGCGATTGTTTCAGTTGCCGCCTCCCCCGCACCTGCCTCTGGAGAACAAACGCCGCTCCCTAACTCCTCTGCGAGAATCTCTGCCCCACACCCACCACTGTAAGTATTGCTAACTTCGCCAACAAAAGATACGCTTACACGAAATAGGATAACCGAGCAATTCTGACTTTGTTGCTCGTTCTTTTCCAAAGTTGGTCCTGTGTGTTTGCCTAAGTGTTAACTTCAAAGTTTAGTTGCCAGTTGTTATCATCAAACTTTCAACTATTTCAGTAAAATGAGGCAAACATTTGCTAAGGGATCAACTAAACACATTTAATGATTGGTTGGAAAATAACTTTCACTCTTAGCATTGACTTAGTGCTCAAGTTGACAAGCAGAAACCTGAAAATGTAGTACATTAAGTTATTCGAAATTATATTTAAAGAAAAAAGCTGATCAAAAGTCAACTTTTAAAATACTGTTTGAAAGTTCGACGCTTGTCCACAAAACTATTCCAATTACCTCTTTCTAAGATCTGATATCATCAATCCTTCACATGTCTATCAACACTCGGCATCAAGTCCCAATAAAAATAGAACGGGAAAATAAATTCTCTTTTAGCTCAATAACTTCAATAAACCAATAAAGGACCTTCCTTAATACAACAAAACCTCTCCATCAGCTGTAACTTTATACCTCTCCTTTTTTGTTCACAGAGTTCTTTATTTTTTGTTTAGAAACATTAAGTGCACTCACATAAATCGCGACTGAATGAAAACCTAAATAGCTGTTATGTTATGTGACACTAAGTAACCATGTTTGAAAAGATTGCGATGAATGGGGAGTAAAAGGAAATCTAATATTATAACCCCGTCTTTAGGTTATTACAGACTGCTTGGAATGGTGACACAAAAATATCTGAAAAATGAATTAGTTTTAATCGATTAGTTGGAGAATTGTATGGGATAGTCATCTCTGAGAGAGCTATTTTATTAGTGAATGTCGTTTGAATGCTTCTACGAATCTGCGGCATTGGAAAATTGCTGTAGGTAACAAAAACCAAAAACTCATGATAGGGAAACTCATAAAATGATAAGCAGAATAATGGATTCTGTATATAGTTTCTTCATAATAGATTTTCACACCTTCCCGTCCTAAAATCTGCCTAATTTACTTATCTTCCTTGATAATTTAATGGCATACAGGTAGGAGAAGTACCGTGATTGTACTGGTTCCTGTATAGCCTTGGGTGACAGCAATACCATTCTAAAAAAATCAACTTGTCCCATACCGTTATTAATCTAATATCAAGAGATCCAAAAAAAGCTGATCCCCAGCGGGCTGTGAAATGAAAAGTCACGTCTTTTCTAAACTAAAGGAATATTTATAATGTCAATTTCAGGTTAGGTTGTGTTAGCTGGAATTAAATAATAATGAAACGTCATTTTTAGGAGCAGAAATCTTTCATTGAGCAACAGTAAAAGAAATTAATAAACCTGAACTAATGTAATGATAACAACAAATGTTGAAAATGTCTGCCTTCTTCCTCCAAACATTTCCGAACTCGTCTTCTCATACCTTCAAAAACATTTTGTAATAATTGAGGTGCGTTGTTAATTTCTTGACAGTTTTCTTCAATTCTAAGTTTCAGTTTGTTTAAATCATTAACTGGAGTTTTAAAAATGGTCTATTTCAAATAGGGCCATAGAAAAAAGTCCAAAACAGTAATATCACAAGAGCGAGGGGGCCAGGATGTTGCAGTATTCCTACTAATGATTCGGTCATCAAAATATTCGCGTACAAATTAATTGTATCTGCAGCTGCATGAGCTGTAGCAGAAAACCATCCCGTAGCTCATCATCGTGAAGTTCATTTAAGAAAGGTTGCAATAATTCGAACCTGTACCCTGCTGCAGTTAGCGTGCATTCGAAAAATATTGGCCCAACTAACCTACGACGACTCATTCCAACCCAGACTCCTATTTTCTGTGGATGAAGGGGAGCTTTAATTGTAACGTCTGGATTCTCGCTACTCCAAATCCGTATATTCTGTGAATTAACATACCCATTGAGGTAAAACCAGGCTTCGTCGGTAAAAAAGGTTAAATTTAACTGCTGAACTGAACTCTTTTTGGATAATCCTGTTCTAAAAGCTCCTGAACGGGAATAAATCGGTAAAGATGCAGATGCAAAACTTAAATCATCAACTTGCTGGCATAAATGTCTAATTGGTGCTTTTGGAGTCTCGTCAATTCGTTGTCTTACAGTTTCAATTCAATTCAATACAGGTACTATCTTCTTTGGCCTACCAGACCCTTCTTTCCTTCCAACACTTCCAGTTTCCCGAAAATTGCTGACTAAATTCTTAACCAAAGCATACAATTTTCGGTATGTAATAATTTCATCGGGATATCTCTCTCGGAATTCCACAAAACAAGGAGGAATCGAATAGGTCCATTCTCCGTCAACTTGAAAACCGTTTCGAAAGTAAGATTCAATAATGCAACTTGTTTTTACCGTCGGTTTTTAACGTCCAAGCCTTCGGCCCATAAATAGCAATTGGAAAAACTAGTGTTGTAAATAATATCTTCTTTGTGGCATTCGATATATTACAATCTCTCCATACCTTGCTGGGCTTGATTATAACTGTTCTGGCAATATTTTCTTTATTTCGGTTTAACAATTCCCATCTCTATTTATATGTGAACCTAGATAAATAATGTCATTTATAGTTTGTATAGCTTGTTTGTTGGTTTCGTTGTTTGTTATACCTTTTCGATCAATTAGAGATTTAGTTTTTCTAGTTCAATTTTAACCCAAAGTTGTCAGTTTCAGTTTCAATCTTTATGAGCGGTTCAGTTATTTCATTTTCGTCCTTGGCGAAGAATGTGGTAATTCCACCCCTTCAGCCTGCCAGAACTTTCCGTATGATATACTCCGTATATGGTAAATAGTATGGAGGGCAGTATGCAGACTTGCTGAGCACTTTCCTGTACATTGAAGTGTGTGGAGCATTTACCGTCAAATCGTAACTGTTGCTGAATCTACTTCGTGTAGTGGCTCCAAGAGTAGGAGAAGATATTATGGGTTTCCCATTTCTGTCCACAGTTCTGACCAATTCACAGCCAAATGTTGTACTGAAATCTAGGAAACATATGTATGCGATCACTCCAAGCCCTCTTGTTTTTCAATTATCTGCCGGACATTTAAAATTTATTCCTTAGTGTCCTTTCCACTTTTAAATCCCACTTGTTCTTATGGTATCTGGAAGTTTTAAGACGTTGTAGTAGAATTATAAGCGTAAATTTGCTGGCATGTGAGATGAGGGCTACAGTTCTATAATTGTTGCAATTTTGAGTGGATCCCTTTTTATGAATTGGCACATAAACAAGCCTGATCCAGTCACTAGGGCATTGTACAATTATCCATATATTATTACATATTTTTCGTAGAAGCATCATTCCCTTATCGTTTCAACGTATCTGTGCTAATTTCGTCTTCCCTAACTGATTTGTTCTATTTCAATTTTAGGACAGCCTGTATAATTTCTTCTTTTTAATGTATCTGGTTCTTCTTCTGCCGCCTGTATCATAGATCTGGGTTCCACTAGTTGTTCATGGTCTTTATCAGAATAAGGATTTTGGCAATGTTTCCTGCATATTTCTATTACTCCATTTATATCAGTAATAAGTTTTCCATTATTATCATCTATTTTCCATGTTCTAGGTTTAAATTCTCTCGTTATTTCTTTGCTTTTCTGGAATATGCAGCCTTGTCAAAAACTTTCCTATACAAGTGTGAAAAGTATTTGGCGTGAAGTCTTACCGTTGCTGAACCTCCTTCGTATAGTTATTGCAGGAGTAGGATAAGACGTTATGGGGTTCCCATTTTTGCTAACCCTGTCCACAGTTTTGACCAAGTCACACAGTCAAATACTTTATTATATGTTATACAGGGTGTTAATGAATTGCAGGGAAAAACTTCATAATAAAGCCTCCTTCCCCACTTTTCAAAAGAAAGATGGAAAGAGGATATTATTTATCCTGTATTAATTTCCGTCGTTATGGAAACAAATAGTAGGTAGTAAATTGAGTTGCCTACATTTAGGCGTTTCTTAAAGAATCTTCGAGAAACTCTATCCCCGAAAGGAAACACTTTTGACATTTATTAACAAAAAGTGTTTGTTTTCATGTATACTTTAAGCCCTATAAGTTTGTCCCTACAATTCATTAACACCCTGTATATTATAGGAAACAGGAATCATGTGTGTGTTCACTCCAAGCTCCCTGGTTTTTTCTATTATTTGTCGGACATTTAGAATTTGTTCCCTAATTTTAAATCCCGCTTGGTCTTGGGGTATTTTGTACTCTAAGTAGTGTTTAAGACGTAATAAAATTATAAACATTATTTTGCTGGCATGGAAGATGATGACTACAGTTCACATAAACAGACCTTATCCAGTCATTAGGCGATTGTCCAGTTCTCCATATATGATTGCATATTTTCCATAGGAACACCATTCCCTTATCGTTGAGTTGTGTTAACATTTCTGTGCTGATTTCGTCTTCCCCTACTAATTTGTTCTTTTTCAGTATTTAGACAGCCTGTAGCTTAGGTCTGAGTTACACTAGTTGTTCATGTTCTTTATCTGAATAGAGATTTTTGCAATAATTTCCCCATATTTCTATTACTTCATTTATATCAGTAGTAACTTTTCCATTACTATCCTCTATTTTCCATATTTTAGGCTTAAATTGTTTCCAATCTTTCTTCTTTTTGACATTATTGCTACGGTTATGTCAGTGGCGTGCGGTCCATGGATGCAAGGGAGCAATGCATCCCCTAAAATTTCCAGCTAGCAGTTAAATGTATATATTTTAAGTGAACTTCCAATTTTTTCTTTCGAATTCCTACAACTTTTCAAAATACTGAAAATTTTTATAAAAAGTACCATTGCTGGCAACGGCGCGGATGCACTTGTGTATGCTGAATCCAAAGCCGTCACTGGAACTGCTGACTTATCAGCATTTCCCCGGCGGGCCGCGCCGGTCGGCCTAAAATGACGGTGCAAGTGGATGCAATTCAATAAATGAATCCGCGTACGCTGTCTGCAGTTAACAGAATAGGCAACGCGACGGCTAGTGCGCAGGGCGGCGAATATATCTAGCAAGTAGCACTGTATGTGCCCGTGTATCGTGGCTGGATGCAATATGAAAATTGAATCCAGCCGTTCTCTGATAGACTGTCACAGTCCACCTGTCCACCATCGCAAAGGGTTTCGTTTCGCTAATGTCTACTTGTGCAAAGCCACGTTTCGATATATAAGTGATTGAATAATTCCTTTCCTGATGCGGGTACTTGCGCTTTAATTATATTTATTACAAATAATTAGCGTTAGGCATTCAATCGAGAAAGTTTTGATTTTGTTTTTAGTTTAGTTTTTCGGGCACGATGGATGTAAATCCACAACCGAGTACAAGTACAGACACCCAGGATCCCAGGATCAAGCTGAAAATGGTGATTTAAGGGAACATTTTTTAATAAATTTGAATGGTTTTTATGACATATTTGCTCATACCTACATAAACTATTACAAGCGGTATTTATTTACTTAACCTCAGGCAATTTGATATTAGTCGACAGCGTTATCCTGTTTATTTATTTTTTTCAAAATAATTTCTAGACTCCCTTTTCTATCGGGGGGGGGGGTACGAAGGGGTACTTCGTACCCCCCAGATCCCGCGGATATTCCCATTTGAAAATTTCCTAATACAAATGCATCCCTCATTTCAAAAGTCACCGCACGCCACTGGGTTATGTTGTCTTTGGCGTCTAACACAATTTTGAGGATATGCCACAGTTTTTCAACATTTATGTGGGTGTTTCAATCTGGAGTGTTTTGCATGTTGGTATACGAAGCCTGTATTGATCCAAATGCTGTGGCTTTAATGATGCATATTCTTTTTGACTCTTCCCTGTTTATATGTGAATTTTGACTTTCGCCATCAGGAACTTATGATCGCTGCCACAATCTATTCCGGGATAAGTATTCGTATTACATACACATGATTTCCATCTGTTCTGAAGTAGAAAGTAGTCAGTTCGATTTTTGTATTTGCCGCCCGGGGATAGCCATGTGTGGCGATGTCTGGAATGGTGATTAAACAGACTATTAACAACCGTAAAACTGTTGTCTATACAAAAATCTTTCTCGCCCGATTCGTTGCTACCAACCAGTCCAAATTTTCCTAGTAGATGTCTAATGTGGTTATCTTCATCAGCGTCATCAATTTTAGCATTAAAATTTAGAATAAATATAATTTGTTTATTGGTTATTTCACGACTGTTCCAAGTTGTTGATAGAAATTAATGATTTCATTTTCGTTTCTTGTAGAAGAGGGTAGGGCATAAATTTGGATGACATTTATTATACATTCCATGTGCAGAGAATACTTTTTAGAGGTGACATGGCCACTACCTTTCCTTTACCTTTTCGCGGGGTTTGAATGTGGGGGAAGAAATTACGGGGGTGGGTAGGGCTAAGGTTGGTACATGGTTTTCCTCGAATATGGGAAGTCAGGACAGACCAAGGCTCGCTTGGTCAGAGCCGCTTCCCTGATGTAGATTTATCCTCTACCAGTTCATAAAGGATTATAAACCCGCTACCTTCACTCATAAAATATAGCAGTACAAAAACCCAGAATTGAGTTGACTATTCTACTATATCTTTTTTCTTGTACTATCATCCTATTTCAAACCGTTTCTTTATTTTTTCAGCTCAATCGCAGAACAACAAGAACTACACTAACAACCACGGCTACAGCAGGTCCACCATGGACTCCTTAAACAACAGGTACGACAACGACCATACGGTGTTGTCCGGTGTGGTAATCGACTGGGGACATGGTTGGGGGTGGGGTCAGGCGGCTTGCATTGCCCAAGCAGCTTGCGCCCATGACGCTACCATAAACACAGCTATTCATTGCCATGCAGCCCAAGACTATGCCCTTAGCGGATACGAGGAGGTAGACTGGAGCGCCTTCGGAGACTTCTGCTTCTAAACCCTCCCTTGAGATATGATCTTCAGCCTTAGTGGGTTAGCCAAATTAATGTACGTGCCAAGCTAAATGGGAAACAATTGTTGGACTTGGGAAATGGGAGACCAGAAACTTGACTGAAACTCGTTTTCTTTGTTTATCACCTTCATCTTTAGGTTTTCGTTAAGGTTTTGTATAGACATCTAAAATTGGAGGTTACCGGTAAAGTTTAATCAGTGTTATATTCAGGAGAATCATCCGGCAGCTACTCATGTTAAATTCTATAAAAAGCTTTACTGAGGTATTGGAAGTTCTCATAAGGTACGGCAAATATCAGTATACCTTTGCTCAAATCTTCAAACAACTGATTTATACGATACCGCACAACAAGACGGCTTTACCAATATCCAATAATCCAAAGACACCTTGAAAGAAAATTTCACCTTAAGCTGTTTTTACCAAATTGACCAATCCTTAAACTTGCTAGCATATACATGTTTCCAGTCTTATACATGTATCCATTCAAAATGACTACCAGTTACAAATACGCCAAATCTTGACTAAGGTTTCCATCTTAAATGGTATCATCTACTATTACTACCAACTACATTTTCTCCGTGTATCCAACAAAACAACCATTTAAGATTTCGTTGCCAAAGCTGCTACCCTTGAACTGAAAACAAGCAATAAATTCGTAAAATATTATTGGAAGATACTTGAAAGAATTTCCTCTAACTTCTGAATCTTTTACCGATTTTCCACGTGTGATATATTCAGACTCCAGCCCCTCAGCAAATGCAACAATGGATGATTGATTCCACTTAGATCAGTTCCCGAGGGCACGCTTTTTCGAAGTTAAAACATTTTCGCTAGAGATAAACCCGAAACAAGCAAAAGCTGAAAGCTTTTAACTTTCGGAATTTTCTGTGAGCTTACGGCGTTTACGATGACTATGATTATAATGCGCAATTCGTCCATTACCCAAGTAGTATGTTAGCTAAATGGGCCATCCAGAACTAAATGTAAACGTAGAAGTAATGATCGCCGACACCAACACGAACCAGTAGCTTCTTTCCCTCTCCTGTTGTAAACTTTTATTTTAGGGAAATTTCCCCGGAAAAAGCTGGAGCGGTCGCCTGAGAAACGCACACATGCAAATGAAAAATGACCGCACATTTTAGCTGGAAGCGGGGCTCCTGCACAGTGTGCGTCTGCTAATGTCTGGATTACTAAACGCCTGCGTTTACTCACTTGTGGAAAAAGTGTTATGCGACAGATGTGCGTTTGCGAAGAGTAAAATTCCGTCGCTAGCACCCGCACGTCAGACGCACGTGTCGCCGACGTTTACATGGCACGTTTCTGAAATGCCCAACATCTTCCTGCTGCTTTGCATGTTAAATTCGCGCACTTGATTTGAAGTTTCTATTTTATATTTTTGCTATTTTTATAAATGTCTTTGACTTTGCAAAGCTGTTCGATTTAACCCGTCTTGTACTATAGGAAATTTTCCCTGAAAAGGCTGTTATATACATGAGATGTGGTTATGTAAGGAAATTAAAGAGGGTCTTTCCTACACATATGTGACCCCCAAACACATCAAAATATTTGAAATATAAAATGTTTAAAACATTTCTTGAAAAACCAATAATTGTGCAAATGTTTTACACCAGACATCATAAACTTTAGCCGCCTTAAAATCTTAATTCAAAAGTACAAAGTTTGCGAATGTTACATCAAGTCTTGCAAACTGGGACTCTAGTGGGAATGCGCGTGTCCTGAACTAAGAATGTAGCCGGTATTACAATCCAAAAACGATATAGTATATTAAAATAGATACAAGATAATTAAAGATTTTAAATATACGCATAGCACATTATTTTTACAAAATGCAGTGGCACAGGACTATGATAGCTTAACGGTTAACATAGGTCCGAGCCACAAAAGTAAGGGGTACTTTATCTTCACCAAGGCTTGATTAGGGCATCGCTGGTGTTTGAAGTACAACCTTAGCCCGCTAACGCTCAAAGAAAATTCTACGAATATAGGCAACACAACTAACACCTGCGTAACGTTGGTAGTTGCTCCGATACCTTCCAGTGGAGTAGCAAGCAGCGATAGCTATCAAATCGTTTAGACCCAATAAATATGTTTCTATATTTGTAAAATATTCGTATAAAGTATTACTCAGATGGTATCGAACACAACTGCAAAATATTACACACCGATTGATTGTTACTCTGTGCTACTAAAAATTCAATTCGCAGTTTTTGGTCTTATACAAATGCTATTTCTATCATCACAGCAGGCAAGAGATTCGCTAAAATATTACATTTAATGAAAGGTAACCAACCACAAGTTAAAGTTTGGTAAACATTATGTAAAACGATTAACATAAAACTGGAACAAATGGTAACATCGCTCAGTTTGAACGTATACCAAAAAATGAGACGGTATTTCGACTTAAAACCTTAGATTTAAAAATGAAATTTCCATATAAAATACAAGCAACTAGAAATTTGATTTTTTAAACTATAGACTATCTCGTTAGAAACTTAAACTTTACAGCGCAAAACGCAGTTTCTTAATTGAAAAAGCTGTACGCCAAGAAAATATATTTAGTTAAATCTTCCATCTCAGATTTAAATTCAAGATGTCTAATACAAACTTCAGGTTTAGGCATAGACATATATTGAAGCATGAAATTCGGAAAAAGATATTTGATCACAAAAATGACATTCTAAACACCAAATTTCCGCTAGAAGGTAAAAGCTAGAAGCATTCTCAATTCATAAATTAATTATAAAATACTTTCTTGACCACGGTGGAAAAACAACTTCAAAAGTTTTAGCCTATAAATGACACATTAATTACGTTTGTGAAAATCTGGCTCTTTAGCATGGTGGACTAAGTTATTCAGATGTGAAAATTTGATTAATGACATCTTCAACTTTGTTAGTGTCCTTGTAATTTGGTTATTTGTACTGAAAATTGCATTAAAAATTTCCATACATTTAGTAAATACCTCGTACAAGAACAAAATTACCCAAATATATCGACCGTCATCAACTACCGATGGCAGGTTAATCCGATAACAGCCTGTTTATGTTGTTTGTTGTTGTTGTGCATTGAAATTAGCACCAGTACTACTAATACTATTTAAAGGAGTTTAAAGAACCCAGTGGAAATAATCAGAAGCCAACACAATGATTCCAATTAAATAGAGCAAACAAAGAAAACAGAACCATAAACTGTGAATTAGAAGATGACGAACAAAAAATAGAAAATTCAGAACAGTTTAAACAAATCTAGTGGCTGCTATTACGTATGCCCCTAAGGTAATGGAAATGTTTAGATTCACATTTTACAGATTAACATTCTCGGGTGTAAGTACCACCAGTAAGGTAGGAGCTGTCGTTTGCATAAACCCTTTCTATTTTAAAATTGGATTTTTTTCTTGATCAAAGACCTGTGAACTTTAGCCATCTTCAAACTTGGGAGCGAAATCTTTAACCAAAATTTAAATTTGAACTGTATACATTTATGGGCTCGATTAGAAACTTGAAGTTATCTAAAATGCCAGATATAAATTTGAATCCTGGCATTTGAATGTTATCAGCATGAAAGATCAATTTTAAATGTCGAAATCAGGAATCTCCCGCTAAAACCTGAGCTGTCAGTCTGAACTATAAACTTAAGATTGAAAGTACAAAGACTTGAGATTTGAATTTGTAATTTAGTTTTCAAATGTCGCAAACCATTCTCGAACTCGAACTTTAGGATTTAATGTTTAAGCTTTAGAACACAAACTAAAATGCGACCGGAAACTGGAAATTTAAACTTAAGATCAAAACTTCAAATACTCAAACCTTAACATAAATTGTAGAGCGACTTTAACTTAAGTTTAAACTTTGTATACTTAAAATATTTCGAATATCTTAACTGGATTTGCACTTGGATTGGTATTTCAACTTCAAATTTAAAATTTGAATATTATAAAATTGAAATTGTAATGTCGTATTTATACTCCAGTTATAGACTCTAAATTTGTAAGTTTCAATATTTTAAACCTTTAAATACAAATTCTCGACTACAAACTTAAATTGTAGAATTCGAATAGAAGAATCAACTAGAAACTTAAAGCTTTATGTTTAATGGGCGAGATTAGAAACTAAAATAAATAATTGCTACCTATATTTGATTATTTTTTAAATATAATAGGTTTAATTAACTTCTTCAATGAAGTGCTCATTTGAGTGCTACGTTAGACGCTATTGATAAACAAAACATTTACCTAAAAACCGAGATCTAAATGGAAGACAAAGAATGAGATCACACGCCGGCTTTCCAAGTAAACCTGCCAATCAATGCGTTTGCTAAACGAGTGCTTATGGAGTCTTGAAGGCATATTTAATTCAGCGGCCCAAATTTTAGTTTGTGTTTACTGAAAAGAGCGAACTTCAAGACCGAATCGGCAGTAATAAGATATTCATACATTCGGAAACTATTTGTGAGGTGTAATCCAAACGCAATTTAAAACCGACGTGTTGCTTTGCCTCACTCGGGGCAATTTACCCCGGTAAGTTAGTGATAAAATTGAATTCTCATAACAGAAAGAGAAACTACATAATATCGCCCTCTTCATAGCCAGGAGCAGTAATTACACAGCAGTTTTCTTATGAACTACCATTACGCTTGCGAAATGACAAAGCATTTTCGATTAGGGGCAAAGAACGAACAATTTTATGTCAAATTTACTCCCGGGTCTATTAAAAGTTTCTCGTCGTCCTGTAACCTAAATACTACTTAAAATTAAATACCTGCAATATTTTACAGCAACTTCACTCCTTGTTTCTCTATTCTGCCTTCCAAATTACGAAGAGAAACAGATCTTGGGATGGAAATTGGGACGACGTCGCAAATTGTCATTTACATGTTTCAGCAATTTGAGTAGTTACTTTCAGGCTTCGTTAATGGAAATCAATAAACAGGAAGAAAGGGAGACGTTAATAATACAATCTATCGCATTTCATACGGTAAAGAAATACAGAGTGTTCCAAATTTCCAGGAAATAGCAAGAGATACAGCTTAAATTCAATAGAAAGAAGGCATTTCTAGAGCCAATTTATTGATATGTTTGTTTTTCCTCAACAATACTTAGCGTGATTTATACATCCGAACCCCTGAAAACATTATGTTTGTAAAACATTCATGCTAGTACCATTTCTAAAATTCAACTTATAATACCAATAAGTTCAAATAGACCGAACTTTAAAGACTAATTCACGAGCAAAAGTTGAACATATCTTTACGAAGTTGCAAAATATGACGAACATCCATCTCCATCCATTTTTGCCAAACTTGCATTATTTTATTTATGATTTCAACTGATTGGCGTTACACCCATACCATATGCCTCGGTAGATAAAACTTGTTTTGTGCATTTGTGAATAGAAGCTATTAGGTTGGGTAGTTTAAAGAAAGTTGAATGCTCCTCGTAATTTATTTTAGAGTTATTTTGATTTACAGTAGACTTCGCTTATGGCGAACCTCAAAGAACCCGAAAAATCGGTTTGCTATTTCCGATGTACGTTATAAGCAAGAATAACGAAATATGTCATTACAAATATGTTTATTGACTTAAGTGCATAATTCAGTTTACATACGAAAAGAACAATGAATGCAGTAATACAACATAGAAGTACTTTTCCGACGACTTACATCGAACAAAAATTGATAATTTTTGTTTGTTTTGTCTAGTGTGTTCAAGTCTTGTATGTAGCTTTCAACATCTACAAAACTGTTCCATATTTTAGGGACACATTCTGACCTTGTAAAAACTTCGAATAGTATTCAGCTGACAGGGAAGCCACTGACGGTAACTCACATTCACTTTCCTCGTCTTCATCACTAATAACACTAACAATGAATTCATGACACTGATCACACATTGATTGTTGGATGCCAGCAATAATGCTGACTTCATTTAATTCTTCAGTGGTGTAAACGTCTTCATCTATGTACAGGAAGTCGTTCAAGTAGAAGACTATCAGATAAGGGAAACGTTCCAAGAAATTTTGCCAACGTTTATGAACTTATACAAATTACTCACAACTTTTGAAGAAATGGTTTCAGATTATTAAAAATAAAAATACCTACATGTAGTTCGTTATAAAATGTAGAAGGGGCAATTGGTACGATATACGTTATTCATTATAACCGGGAGATTGGTAAAAGCCGGTTAGTTATTTCCAATAAACACTTTTATTTAAACTAAAGGCCGTGTTACGGGACTTTAATCAGATTCGCTGTAGCCGATAGATCGCTATAGACGGGTTCGTTAAACGCGGTTTCTATCAAGCGGTCAAAGTTTGAAAAACTGCCTTACAAGTTGGTTTCTGTATACAATTAGATTGAAATTTTTTTGGAACAGCGTCCACCATAATATAAAGAATGCAAGAGCCTCGTAAATGGACACTCTTGGGAGGGAAATCTTCAACCAAAATTTAAATTTGAACTGTATAAACTTATGGGCTTGATTGGAAACTTGAAATTCTCTAAACTGCGCGATGTAATTTTGAAACCTGGCAGTTGAATATCATCAACATGGAAGATCAATTTAAATGTCGAAATCAGGAATCTCCCGCTAAAACCTGAGCTGTCAGTCTGAACTATAAACTTAAGATTGAAAGTACAAAGGCTTGAAATTTGAATTTGTAATTTAGTTTTCAAATGTCGCAAACCGTTCTCGAACTCGACCTTTAGGATTTAACGTTTAAGCTTTAAAACACAAACTAAAATGCGACTGGAAACTGGAAATTTAAACTTAAGATCAAAACTTCAAATACTCAAACCTTAACATAAATTGTAGAGCGACTTTACACTTAAGTTTAAACTTTGTATACTCAAAATATTTGTTTCGAATATCTAAACCGAATTTGCACTTGGATTGGTATTTCAATTAGAAATTTAAAATTTTAATATTATAACATTGAAAGCGTAGTGTCATATTTATGTTATATTTAAACTAATAGATCGTGTTACGGAACTTTAATCAGATTCCTATAGCCGATAGATCGCTATAGACGGGTTCGTTAAAAGCGGTTTCTATCAAGGGGTCAACTTTTGAAAAACTGTCATAGTATAAAGAATGCAAGAGCCTCGTAAATGGACATTATTCCCCAAAGCGCCCAAAATTATAACATTTAACTGGAAAAAAATTAGAAACAAAGTGTGTAGACTTATTAAAAATGATACAAACTTGTCAATTTGAAACAAAGCTCTAGACTACTAAAATATACAGGAAGTCCACCTTTTTTCGTTTTAAAAAATACATTTACGCATGGATAAGGTCTAACCCTATCAATTAAGTAAAAAAATCAGAATATTCGAAACATGCTGAACCCTACTCAAATAGAGCATTAACATGATTGTAGTATACTGACTTACACTTACCTCAATTAAAAGAGGAGAGAGTGAAAATATATATATTTAAATATTTTAAAATATAAGAAATGAATTCTAAATAATTGTTTCTCTGGCAGCGACCGCAAACATATTAGTAATATATGTTTTTACCTTGCGTCTAAAAAATTCTGATTATTAAACGTACAGGCGGAAATTTATGCGCATATTTTGGCCACACGTTTTTATAAATACAGTAAAAATGTTCTTTTTAAAAATGGTAAAGGTAGGCATTTTCTAGAATAGTTTTGGAAACTAAAATAATGTCAGTAGGTCTAACAAATAATTAGACCTTATATTTACAGATCAATGAAACAATTTTAAATCAAAAACAATTATAGGTTATCTGGGATTTTAAATTTAACAAATGTTCATTTCACAACTTCTGTAAATTACAGTCTTATAATTTATACGTTTGCGAGTCTATTAAATACTAAATCAATTAATGTCCGAAGATATACAAACAAAATGACTTATTTGAGTCCTAAACTTTCTTAAATTTATAAGCCAACCGTCAAGTTTCACAGCATCACCGGTGTATAACAGCAAAAGTCCCTACAAATATATAACTAACTCCTAAAAAAAATAGCATAAACAACTAGTAGACTGATGTAATATACCTATTTATAAGTGTATAGGACTACTACACTTCCACTGCCAACTAGATAGATGTATAAAATCCCCAAATATACACACATTCAAAAATAATTGTTGGTTGTCGAAGTTTATGAAAAAATAATTGTAATTTGAATGATACCTTACAAGTCTGCCTACTTATTGTGTTTTATTTAAAAAAACTTTAATCTGCAATGTTGTAATGTAGTTCAGAGTCACTAGTGATGAGTATAAACGCATCACTAGTCGACTATCAACTGCCAACTGTCAGTAGTGAACATTACCATTTTAAATGTAATTTCAACAATTGTTATATTAATCTAAGAAGATAAACCAATAATTACTTTTGAACTAAACAGAATAAAGAAATTTAATGTTAAACTATTAAAAATTGTAACTGTAGGATAATAAATGTATAGTTAATTAGGTTCTAAGTATAAATAAGGTTAGTTAGGTAATAAATGTGTAGATAATTGTATGAAAGTATAACGTACTATAAAATAAGAAACATTATTGTTAAATATAACTATTTTGCCATTATTTCGTTCGAACGATCCAATTTATAAACATAAAATATTCATTAACCTCAATGCTGGACCTAACTTCCGATTAAATCTGTTTGAAGATGTTTTCGCACAATTTTAAAGTAGCATTTGAATCCATCCTAGGCAATATTTATTCAAGCTATCGATTTTCCCTCTAAAGCGAAGCTTTTTGTGTTCCTTAACCCGGATTTCCAGGCGTTTGCTTCAGAAATCCAGTAGAAAACTTGACACCCAGCAAATCAAGCCCAAGCGACCTTTAAACCGATCAAACATTCAAGCTGAAAATTCTAAAAAATTAAAACCAATTTCTTCCTTATCGACCAGTAACGGGAAATGGCAAAATAGCGATATTTTCACGTGACCCTAGGATATTGGCAGTATTTTTCTTTCGATGTGTCTAAATTAACATTAATGAAAAATGTAAGCCAAACTCCAACCCTACTTAGCAATAGTCTATAGCGTAAATAGTTATTTAAAAAGCATTAGTTGCCGCAGATTTGCGAAATATTTGTGAAACTATCCTTAGAGGGCGATTCTGAGCGGATCGAACCGCGCTTTGCGAGCTTTCCATGTTTTCCCTTAAACGTTATTTGTAAGAAACTGTATACAAGAACTACTGCATGAATTTTGCACAGCAGCCGGCCATCAAAAATTAATCGCTAACTCGCGTTTCACCAGTTTGAAAGTGTGGCATTTCTCACGTCAATACAATGCTAGAAGGCTTAACATACATTATTTATGACGATTGGCTTATCGCACGCACCGGGATAAAATACGACCGGGACAAGACAGGCGCGGAAATCACATCAGAGGATGTTGTGTCCGGTCCGGATGTATCCCGCCAGGTTCGATTCGGCTAATGGGATTTTAAAGCTACGGGTTTGAAAGCACAGCGCCCTTGAAAATCCCATAAAAGAATTCGAAATTAATTCGCAATAAATATAAGGGCAACTCTTTCCAGACAATATTTATTACGCAAACTAATTTTAAAAAGAAATTCAAATAAGTTCTACTGCTAAACTTTATGCTTATGTACAAACAAATAACCCACTAAGCAATTCATAGATCTTGAATTATGAAAATAATAATGTAGGTTAATCATAGGGTTGATTATACAAATGTATTATCCGAATTTGTTGCTCCATTTAATCCTATTTTTATGTTTAATTTTGTTTCAAAATTAGTCTAATCATTACGAAAATACAGAGCAAATATTTTATATTTTTATTGAGAAACATCAAAGTAAACGTGTTTTTCCATTATTGCTAATGAAAAACTACAACTTATACACCCAACTAACCTAACATTATTTTTGGAAATTTTAACGGCTATACTAATCAAAATATTGGCATACTGAGCGGTCTGAAATACGATATTTGTAATTAAAAACACTCTTTCAAGACAAATATTACTTTAAAAACCCGTCAGACGCAGGATTCTATTCATTAAAGGGCGCCTTCTCAAGATAGCTATTATGTAGTTTATCTTAATACACACAATTTTTTTGTATCAGTTGACCCGTATGTGGAAAACTAATTAATTATACCATTATACACTCACATTCATAATATCCGTTCCATTTGAAATTTAATCTTTGAAAAATTTGATGGAAATAAATGCAACTAGAGCGGTGCCCGCCCACTTACTTACCACCATTTGCTTACCACTATTTGCTCGCCGCCGTTTGCTCGCTGCCGTTTGCTCGCCGCCGTTTGCTCGCCACCGTTTGCTCGCAAGTCGTTATGCTCGACAACTATTTGCTCATCACGCCGATTGTTCGCCAGGCAGATGCTCGACAAGCAATTTATTCGTAAAATAATGTATTACATGTATTTATTTAGTATATGCTGTTGTTTATATAAGCTAATATTTACTCCTTTATTTTCTTAATTTAAATAATTTTTAATAAATCAAGTAGTTGTTTATCGAGTGATCATTCTTCTTTATTAATAACTTCTCCAAACATCGTTAACAAATACTCTCCCTGTACTTATGGTACTTAAAAATGAAACCTCTTAATTATAAAGCATAAGATGTGCTAAATTAATTTATAAAAAGCATTTTTTTTCCTACACTTATGCAGTTGCAGTTATAGTACGAGCAGGTTAGCTGTCGCGCAAGCAGATGGCGAGCAACTGTCTTCGCGAGCATCTTTCCGAGCGAGCAATTGGTGGCGAGCAAATTACCTAGAATATTTTCATGGCTTTATTTCACAAAGAATTACACCCGCACATTTAGTAAATTACTAATTAATCAAGCCTCTAACTTAACACTTTATATGTACATTTAATGATAAACCAGCGCTGATGATGTAATCTACTTGTCAAACGAATTTGCATTTAAATCACGAATCAGCTTTTTATAACTATTTCTAATTGAAAATTTTCGGATCTGGATTGCATTTGCATGACAGTCAGACATTGTTTGTGAATATTCATGAACTTGTGTGTGCGAAAAGTTAATGTACAGGCTCTTCAGGCTGTACTCTCAAGAAAAATTAAATATTAACTAAAGATTTCAAATAAACTGCATCGTGTGCTTCTCAAACTATAAGGGTCGTCC
The DNA here is from genome assembly GCA_014611495.1 of Limonius californicus. Classification (NCBI taxonomy): domain Eukaryota; kingdom Metazoa; phylum Arthropoda; class Insecta; order Coleoptera; family Elateridae; genus Limonius; species Limonius californicus. Next base: position 18,849 of record JABXWE010006884.1, read on the forward strand.
CCTTCAATGGAAATAATACAAAACAGTTTAATACAAATAATATAGATATAATTTGTAGAACGAAAGCGTTTTGAACGTTATAATTGACTACAATTAAGTAGTTTCAATAACATCTAGTTAGTGATACAAACTTGGTTTGTTAATACTTCATGATCAGTACGGGCTTTGTTTTAACAAATATATTGCTACCAATTCTTGCATTACATTTGTAAATTAAAATTATTTTTTCGCATATCTATGCTTAGTTAATATTGCAAGGGACCGCTAAAAATGTATCCACATACAGCAATACTTTGCGTGTCTGCACAGTTGCTTGCTACTGTTTGCTCGCCGGACAGATGTTCGACAAGCAATTTATTCGTAAAATAAAATATTATCAGTAGGCATTTAGTATATCCTATTGATAATTCTTAAAATCTCACATTCGCTTCAGGAATGTTCATAGTCAAATCAAGGTTTTTTTTGTTGGCCTTTAAGGCACTGCAGCCACTGAGGCTTATTATACCTTGACTACACTTAACCTAACTTAACCTAACCTCTCTTTGGGGCCCGAACTCGAACTCGAACGTCCCGCGTTGCTCAGTGGCCTTGGCTGCGAGCCTTCCCAGTCCCCCAAATCGTGGTTACTTGTACTTATTTGTCATTCGTATAGGGTAATATTGATTTATTCACTGTTCCGAACTAAACGTATATTTGATTTTTATATAGTATATTTATTTTTAAATTTCTTTTATTAGTAACTTCTCAAAACATCATTAAAATTGCTTTTCTTTATTCATATATTATAGAAACAGCATTTTTAGTTTACAAAAATTGTCATAAACACTCATCCACTCAGACCACTTCCATGACTGAATATTTCCTTAAAGTGTCAAATCTATTTAAAAAATAATAATACTCTTCCTATACCTAGGTTAACTAAAAATAAAAGTAAAGGCTTTAATTACGAAGCAAAAAGTATGTTAAATTATGTTACAGACTAATGTGCCTAACAAAATATAAGCTAAGTTTTCTGCTTTGGTGTAGTTATACTTAGTATTGTGAGCGAGTTGGCTGTTGAGCATACGGATGGCGAGGTCTTCTCCAGCGAACAATCGCCAATCGACCAACCGGTGGCGAGCAAATGGTCGCGAGCAAATGGCGGCGAGCAAATGGTCGCGAGCAAATGGCGGCGAGCAAATGACCTAGAACCACACTTTGTGACAAATGTTTGCCCTACACATTGGTAAATACGAAGGAGCATTTAGGAATTTTTTTAATAAATGCAGTTGGGGCAGTTTCGTTGATTCTCTTTTAAATTTAATTAATACTAAGATTACGTAATAAAACGTTTCCAATAAAAACAGTAACTATTAAAATATATGTTGACCTTGGAAAGCACGTCCTACAACTAATTCAGCAAATAGACTTGGAAAAATATTGCTATTTAGTTTGAGATAGTTATTTAGATAGAGCAATTTTATACAATTGTTTTCTAAGGCTTCTACCGTGTTTTACTCAGACAAACATTATTGATATATCACACTCTTTCTGTAAATTTTATTGCCACAATCTGTTTGCGACAAATAAAAGTGAAAATGCAACTAAAACTTCAAGGACAATAGCTTTAGAAATAAATTTTTCTTAAATCGACCTTTTTTACATTCAATATTTATAAGAGTTGCCCTTGGAAGACGGATTTCTTTTTAAATGGGATGTCCTCGGGAGAAAACGCGTGCGAAAATTGTCTAAAACGGAATATAAGACCACGCGCAAATGCAATTTTCAAACTGGCATATAAGTCATTAGCGATAAAATCGGATTTTCGAAGGTGCCGGTTCTAAGATGCAATGGCGGAGAGAATAAAACCTAAGGAAAGATCGTTCTATCAGCGACGCTGACACTTTTCACGCGCCACTTGCGATCTTTCCATAATTGTGTAATTTCCAGTCGTAATATAATTGCACGTGGAATAAGGCCAGAAGGGCAGATCTAGCCAATTGATCGCGAGCAGGTCGCCCGTGTTTTAAATTCCGACTCCGGGTTGAGAAAACCACGCTCCATCCCGCATTTAACGCGGGTTTGAAAACGGACTCGAGCAGTTTTACGAATTTATCGTAAGAAAGCTCGGTAAAAAGCCAACGCTGCGCAACTGGCGACATTTTATACAGGAAGCGTTTCTTTTATGATTTTTCAGCTCATAAAGTCTGAAATTGTAATTCGCTTAAAAACCCATTTTTTATCGTGGACCGCTTTCATATAGTGCTTTAGGAGATAATATTTTTAAAATTTTTACACCTTACATATAGTTTATAAATATATATCGAGTTTTATCTTTGTTACTATTTTTATATCTTATATAAAATGTAATCATATTCGGTATAGAGAAGTTTACAAAATGTGTGCGGACTTTTACACAAATATTATAAACTAAATGTGTTGAAACTGAATTCGACAATCGTCCAGATATGTTGTAATAGATAAATTCGTATTCGAGTCCTTTTAACGCCGACTATTACAGTTAAAATGGCTTAAACTGATCGTAATTGTAAAAGTAAGTTAGTGTATGTTTGTATAGCGTAGATTATACTAATATAAAGTCGTACATGTAAATAGTGTGCCCAAGTGTGCTAAACCGTAATAATTGTGATACCTGTACCTATACCTACATAACCTAATAAAATTCATAAAATATATTGAATTATTTCATTGCATTATGAGCAATACAAGCCCATACTGGGAGTATAGCAACGTAAAACACCAACGAATTGCTTCTTACTTCCTTTTAAAATTATTTCCTCTGAATTGTGAGTCATCAGAATATGACTTTATTATTTCTTTTGGAGATTCGCGATAGTATTTTCAGTATATAGGGTGTTCCTTCAAGGTATCCTCAAAAATTACAGGTGCATTTCAGGGAAAAAAAGTTTATATGAATATGTACCTTCTCACCAATCCTTTTCGAGCTACAAAAAAATACTTAAATTACTTTTTGATTACACTGGAAAAAAAGTAAAATATAAAGAGCGAGAAATGTGACCCCTAAGAGATGCAATACACGAGCCACACAGTGTTCTCATCGACCCCCGTACGTGTTTGAAAATTTCTGCTTTCTAATGCTTTCAAAACCCAGTGTAAATACGTTCTCGGAGAACTTGTACTGTAAGTACTAAAATCCTATAAACCAAATTTTTTTAAGATTTCCCAATAAATAGAAGTCAAGCGAGATGAAACCGGAAGATCTGGTCAGCCATCTCGCTGGCCGTCCTCTTCCAATCCAGCGATCAAGATAAGTAGCGCCGAGAAATTCTCTAGCTATCAGAGTGAACTCATCTAGAGCTTCGTCATGCATGAATCAGGCCTAATGCTGAATCTTCAATGGAACACCATCCAGAAGCGCACGTAAGTAGCTCTTCCTCAAAAAATAATATACGTATGTGTATTCAATGTTGGTATTAGTAAATTAATTCAACTTTACCATCTCATCTTAGACTTATGAGCAAGTTAGTTATGACCTAATTTACTACATATACCTTATCTAAAGACTTTACCTCAGAGATGTTTAAGTTCTAGCATGTTCTTTTTACCCTAATTTTAACATGTATACTGTACTGCATTTGCTTTTCACTACTATTACTTATACTAACTCTAAAGGTTTCACTCTTTTAAGTCTTCTTGTTAGCCCTGTGTTGTCGGCGAGCTAGTTAGCCTGTGCATTTACATGTTGATGGAGTCTTGCTTCGTGACTACTGGAAAATCTTTTGATTTCGTTGCCCACAGTATCCATTTGTAGGTCCCGGTAGAGATCTCTCTTTCTAACATACCAGAGTATTGATCTTGACGTTCATGATGTTCTTTGGTACTTTGGTTTGTGATGTTTGAATGGACTTCATGTTGTTTTGTTTGACACAGCCCCACAGCTGATACTATAAAACCATATTGGTTTGAGTATTTGCTATAGATTGTATATTATATTGTGATGATTTTTTATTCGTAAGTTCGGTTAAATTCATTTTATAAAGGATACTAGTACAGTTGGTTGATATCTTGGAATTCAGTTCCGTTGTGGTCATTAACAAAGGGCAGATCAAGAAGCAGATAACTTCTTGCTTGGTCTGAAGCCAAGTTCGTATTATGCATATACCTGTCACGAAGAGAGAGTAATATTAAAGATACTCCTTGAAAAGTATTCTATATTGAATAAATATGATAGAAAGATCTATAACATGCCAAAAACTTAGATATGAGCTTAGCTCTGGATTATTTCAAACCATATGGAAGTATACAGCATTAAACGGAGCATTTTTGAACTTCGGCGAGGAGATGCACGCATTTTTGTTATGTTCCTGAAAATTATAATTAATTTAAAACATTGTTTAATAAAGTAAAAGTTTACTGTAAAGTGTAAATACGAGTGTCATTAAATATGAGAATAAGGTAATACAATTTACCGAATAATATTGAATATAGTGGTTCCTGTATGGAATTCGTCGAATTGGCCGAGTTTCACAAAACAAGATTTGGATCGCAGCCCAGTTCAAGTGACATTTGGGCTCAAGGACTTTCTAAGAACATCATTATAATTTCCACGCAGAGCTTACATCAGAAAGGTAAACGTATTAAAGAGAACTTCAAATACAGCAGAGAGTTATAATTACACCTGTTTATTTACACAGGTCATTTATTAGCAATTACTAGGTGAAAAGGTTGCAAACAGCTTTGACGTGTAAGGGTTCCGGCAGAAATTAGCTGCTTATTGATAAATTGTACCAATTGTCCTTTTTTTAGTATAATAGTAAAGCGTAACGGAACCGACTCCTGAGATTCGAGTTACTTGTGCTCTAGAGTTAAACCGTGGAATTTCAATTTGCATATTTTGACGACAAGTATCTAAAAGTTGTCACCTGGCGCCCAACTTACCTTACGCAAATATAAATTAGAAATTAAAATAAAGATATGATTGCGGAATGCAAGCTGGTCAAATCTATTAAATTTAATTTGATTTATTTTTATTAATCTAGCTAATTTCAAGTATATGTCGAGCCAAACGTAAACGCCAGTCGTTCACAGTTCATATCAATATATATATATAT
>JABXWE010006887.1:0-47273 GCA_014611495.1 Limonius californicus
CTTTGATTTTTGTGTTTCGGTTTCTCTGTATTTCTGTTTTTCGAGTTATTGCCTCCCCCAGAATCCACGAGGCTGACCTCTCCATCGCTGCGGGATTCTGAGCGACTTGCTGTTGTACCCACCTGAGGTAATCTTGCTTTATAGCTCGATATAGCATTTAAATTGTATTGCATTGGAAAGAATTGGCTCTGAGTTACTGCGCTGGCCGTGCGTGTTGGTAACTTAGTGGTGATTTAATTTACTAAGACCGGGCATGCCCACCATATTTCATATGCGACCATGCTTGTGACGTAACCCCACATTCCGCCACGTCATTGGTTGCCTAGCCCTCGATTGCTGTGTCAGCTGATTACTGCCTAGGCTCCCAACTTGGTAGGGATAGGTAGGGATATAGGTAGGATTACATATGGTATGGTTAGAAATTGGGATTTTGGATCTAGGTCCTGTCAGTGGGCAGGGTCGCTTCCCTGAAGTAGACCTATCTCCGCCGGGATCGTAGAGAGTGTCTACCCGCTACCGCATATAGGCCATAGAGCAATACTTCGCAGTTAATAATGCTACTGACACAACAAATGCAGATCTGCACGCCGCTGCATGCATTTGATATGCATTTTTTCTTGTTGCTGCATTACCCTCTTCAGCTAATGTCTCTAACGCTTCAACAATATCGACGAAGTGATCCTTAAAAACACGGATGCTCTTTTACTTCTCTGACCATCTTCCACCTTGGCAGCTGCCCCCTCATGCCCTCCCTTGAATACGCCCTTGGCTGGAATAGAGTTGTGAACTTGAATGTTTGCACGATTGAATGGAGTTGAGTATCCAATAATCCAGATCGGAGTGTAACTGGGGGATTTTGGATTTACTTAATCTGCAAGGTCTGTATCTTAACAGATTCTGGATCTGCATAAACATTTGCAAGATTAGATAAATATAAAATTCCTAGTCTAAGCCTAAGAGAATCCAATCCAATAACAAATCTTGAAACGAGTTATGGACTCGAAAGTTTGAAACTATGTGTAAAATGTGAAATCGAGTTTCGGACAATTGAGTGTGATGAAGTGTCATTCGCCATGTTTCTTTTAATATAGATTTACTCTCCGAGCCACAAATGTATGTTCCTAAGTTTATAAGTAAACGCCGTGTCAGGGCCGAAAAATTATAAAACTTTTGTGGTTTGTAGAGGTTTACAAGTCGTTTTTTTTTACGTAGTTTATTTTAATTTCTTTTTATTCGTTTTATTTATGCTTACAACATGTCCCATATGTATTTGCTTTGTACTCGCAAAATTGATTGTTTAATTTCTGAGATTGTAATTTTTGTATTTAGTTATGTTTTATTGGTAGCAATAAATCTTGTAAAAAAAGCAGTAATAGTGAGCTATTGATAATTCTACTAGATCTCATTTTGAATGAATACTACTGTAATAACTTTCCTAACGAAGACCACAAAATAAATACTTTCCATTTTACTCTCTCGCTTATGTGGTATAATAGAGCTACATAGAATTCAAACCTGGATTAGATTATGAAGTCTGAAATACAAAATAAAATGATTTCAAATTGAATTTGAATTTGATTGTAACACTGGATTTAAGTAAAGCAAGTCAGTTCTTAATTTGCACAAGAAGTTGCAGAACTAGATCGACATACTATTACCAATTTTACTTTAAAGAATCAAAATCATCAGATTAGAAACTTTAAATCGTGCATTGTGGGAGTGCTTTAGTGGTTGATGAGCTATTTAAGCGGTACTTTACTGTGATTCTGTCATTGTTTTCGGCAGTATAATTAAGCAGTAAATATAAACACCGCGATTGAGAATCTCGCCAAGTGTGAACTGCTCGCTGTGATTCGTTTTCTTCATGCAAAATATCAGTACAACTCTGTTGAAATTGACCGTCAAATATGTAAAGTTTATGGATCAGGCATCACGAATGAAGGAAAGGTCAGACACTATTGTAGGAACTTCAGTGTTGTCCGAACAAACGTGCACGATGAGAAACGAAACTCGAGACCTTGTGTTACCAATGACGATATTGTGGAAAAAGTGAAGAAGATTTGTGACGATCGGCGTTTCACGAATTCGGAAAAGGCCGAAAACTTTCCTCAAATTTCACGTACAGTCCTTTATGACTCTGTCACGGTTAAGCTACAATACCACAAACTTTGCGCGTGGTGGGTGCCAAAGACGTTGATGGATGTTCACAAAACCAGCGAATGGTCTTTGCACTAATCTTCCCGCATCATTACGAAACGGATAGTGAGTACTCGAATCACATTGTGACTAGCAACAGGACTTGAATTTCGTACACAAATGTTGAAACCAAGCAACAATCAACAAAGCCAAGAAGTTTAATAAAACGTTTGAAAACGGAAAGCTTACAGCTACCCTTTTTTGGTATAGGAAAGACATATTATTGGTTGATTTCCTGGAACGTGGTACGACGATTAATTCAGACGTATGGTGAGTCCTTGAAAAGTTGAGAAGGACGACTGAGAACAAAAGGCGAGGATTTCTGACTTCTGGAGTCGTGCTTTTCAGATTAACGCCCGATCATACGAGGCGGCTCGCGCTGTGCAACTCGTTGAGCAATTTAATTGAAAAGTTATTAACCATTCCCTCGATACAGGCCCAACGTAGGTCGAAGGATCTCTTTCTCCATCATACAAAATTTGTATGAACCCGCCACTTATCGCCGTAGCAAGAAAAATAGTTTAGCAGTGTATCTAAGATTTAAACATAATAATTTTTTTTCATAAAAGTGTGCTTTTTTTATACATTACAAGGGTTTGTATAAGAAAGGTAAAACTATTAGAGGCGGTTTTTTAAAAGTGGACGTATTCATTCCTATTACTGAACGTTTTCATGAATTTCCTAACTTTCACATTCATTCGCATTTCCAACTTAACTGTCATATATTTTTCTGATCTTGAAAGCCTCCCGCGCACTTATGATTTATTAAATCTTGAAATTCAAGCTGTAGGCAGGCATTTTGGTGTATATTTTTACACAAAAGCTTGAGAAACGACGGAAGTGTATATGAAATATGCAGAGAGGTCAAATATTAATATTTCCATTGCGAAAAAGTGTTGACAGATTTATAATGAGTTTAATTGTATGATTTCGAAAAGCGCGGCGATGATTAATAATGTTATTGTCCCCCAGTACGAACCAGCATCTAAAGGTTAAAAATATCAGATTTATTTGCAGGTATTTAGCACGTCTTAGAGAGATTTGTTAGAAAGGAAGCTGCAGACAGAAATAATTAATTATGTGTTTCTGTGTTGGTCAAATTTACCTCCCATAGTGCTGTAAAGCACCGCCCGCTGCTCCCTTAATTTAAATTGCTGGAGTTTGTACACGACTCAATAGCTAAGGTTGTATTCTGTCTATTTAACTGTCCAAGCAGTATTTTCTGAGATGCATAAATTAAAATTTTGTTTGGAGTATCTTGAACCGTGCTATTTACGAATATGTTTATAAAACTCTAAATATACGTCACTGGAAATGATGCATAGGTCCGAAAAGAAATTCAATTTTTCTTTATTTTCAAAGATATCGTAATTTTTCAAAGAATAGTAGAATGCCTCTCTTAAAAGCTTTTGGAAGATATTGTACGTCTTTAAATAACGAATTTATGGGATGTCTTTCAACTGATTTGTTTATTTATTTCTGTGTATAAGCTTATAAGCACTGTTGCAAACTGTAAAGTGTGGAAAACATGTCTGCATGTCCTTAAATAACGTTTATTTTGGCGAATACCCTAATTTGAACAACATAAGTTGCTACAAGCAACTGTTAAATTTTGTTTTCTTTATTTGTTTGTATCACCACTTTTTTTTAAAGGTTAATGTTTCAAACGGCACCCCGTGCAGAGACTCAGTTGCACGGAGGAAAACCCTTCTCTTCACCATCGCCACTTCTTTGTACGTTTATCTTGATATTATTGTCAAGGTTCTTTTTCTCTGTCCACCTTCTCTCTCTCTCTCTTTGGTTTCGAATTTTTCTGTAACGTTCCATTTTTCTTCACCCTCCAGCATTATCAGTATGACTCTTTCTATTATTAGGATTTCCCCAATTTCTCTCATCAGCTTTTCTCGTTATATACTCAATTTTGTGCATGCTAGTGTCATACGTATCTTCTATCCTCCAGCTGGGCGAGTTATATTTTCCTATTCAGTACAGGTAGCTTCTAACATCTAGCATCTAACACCATTAAAGTCCTGTGTTAAGCACCCTGTTTGACCATGTTTCCTTTCCACTCGCTTCGTAATGTCTGGTAATAAACGAAGCGATTTTCTTATTTTCTTTCCATGGCCTTTGCCCTTTCCTAATTGTCTCTGTCCTCTATGCTTTTATTTCTTCCGTTATATATCTAGATTCGTTTTATTATCATGTCCACCGGTATTGCTTAAATTAAATTCTTGCTGTTTCCATGCCTACTTTATTGTATGCCTCAATGCCATTCTCTTTTGTAATTGTTTTAATTTCACTGTGCTGCCTCCCCAGCAGCTCCCCTATTTCGGCAGCACCCAAGCTATACAATCTTTTGGATGTACTTGAGGATATCCGCAACTGGGGTGTTGCTGATTTCGACCGTATCAGGCCAAAAGTCTCCCAACATGGAGTGGAGTGGATATCATTTCGTAAACCCAATTTACTGTTTCGGGTTTTAACCGGTGCTATGGATAATCGGTGGTTCTTCTGGAAAAGTAATGTCAGCGAGTCGCTGAAAAAAAATTTATTGATCAGATCCGTACAACACATTAAAAGGTTTCCAAATAGGCTCCTCCTGCGTCGATACATCGCTTCCAGCGAGATTCCAGGCATCGAAGGCATCACGGTAGGCCTCCTCCGGAATGTCCTTTAGAGCCTTGGTGCAAGCCTCTTTGACTTTCTCAACTGTCCCGAAATGATGTCCTTTCATGGGAGTTTTCAAGTGCGGAAACAAAAAGAAGTCTGAGGGAGCGACGTCAGGACTGTAGGGCGGGGAACCGTTGAGACCTTTGAATCAGCCAGGAAGGGGGTCACGAGGAAGACGGTGTGGGCTGGCGCGTTGTCATGGTGAAGTTTCCAATCGGATGCGATGAACCCTTCGTTTAAGTCTCTTGAACAATTCCACGTAGAATTTGGCGTTGACGGTTGTACCATGTGGTACAAACTCATGGTGCACGAGCCCCCTGATATCAAAGAACACAATGACCATGGTCTTGACCTTTGATTTGCTCATTCTGGCCTTCTTGGGGCGAGGTGACGCCGAGGTGTGCCACTCGGCACTTTGCCTTTTTGTTTCGGGGTCGTACTCAAACACCGAAGACTCGTCACCTGTGATGACATTGTCTAAAAAGTAGGGGTGACTTTCACAAATGTCCCAAAGTTCCTGGCACGTTTAAACTCGGCGCGATTTTTAGTCGTTCGTTAGCACTTTGGGCACCAACTTCGCGCACACTTTTCGCATGTGCGAATTGTTCGTCACAATCTCGTGGACGATACTTTTTGGAATGTTTAATGTTTGTGCCACTAAACGAACACCTAAACGACGGTCTGAGTTCAAAATTTCTCTCACACGCGTTACATTGTCGGTGGTGGTCGTTGATGGCCGTCCAGCGCCGGCTTCATCACTGACCTCTTCACGGCCTTCTAAAATGGCCTTGTGCCACTAGCAAACTTGACGTTCCGACAAACAATCATCACCAAAGACCGTCTTTATCATAGGAAAAGTTTCCACTGCGGAGTTGCCGAGTTTTACACAAAACTTGATGGCAATCCTTTGTTCCAATGAGCGCTGCATTGCGGCTTGCACGAGACGAAAACGATTTACACGGAAAAGCCTTTCATTACCCTCCGAATGGTCGTAGACAACTGAGCGACCGCGCGTTCGTAAGCTGACTTCCTCCTCCACCGATCCCAACCGGTCCGAGCGCGCTGCCACGTATAGTCCCTTCACAATAAAATCACTGACATTACTTTCCGGACAAACCCTGTATATTTAGTGCCTGATTGGTCTTCTCTATGGTTTCTATTTTCCTTTTCGCTTTCTACACAACTGCTAAGCCTTCCGCATACGTGAAAGTATTCACGTCTTTTGGCTTCCTTTTCTCAGAATTCCGCAACAGGGGGCAAGGACAAATTCATGTGGGACTCCGCCATAATTGTTTGCTACATGCGTCTTTATTAATGTATCTTTCGTGTATTATTTTTCGCAGCTATGTAGGTATTTTCTTGTGCTCTAGTTCTTCAATAAGTTCCCTTCACAGGGCACTATTAAATGCATTTTTGACGTCAATGGTTACCATGGGGCACATTTTCCTGGTTTTCAGAGTTGTTCCTTTTTCTATCTCCGCAATCTTAAGAACCTCTTTTACCGTGTTTACGATGCATCTTCCCTCCTGAAAGCCGAATTGTCTTTCTGATAGTTTATGTACTTTCTTTCTTAATCTAGCAACAATCATTTGTTCAAAGAGCTCCTCTAGTATCTACATGCAATAGGCCAACATGTCTATATGTTGTAGTGTCGTGTGGTTGTTCCTTTAAGGTAAATCCCCAGGAAAAAATTAAATCATGCTCTTACCTCAAGTTTAATTACTTCGGGAGGAATACTGTCTCTTCCAGATGCTTTCTTGCTTTTGAATTTCTAGCTTGCCTTTCTTCTTCAGTAAAGGAAGATTATTTCATCTATGGGTCGATGCTACCACATCTTCGCCACCACCATATTTTTTATTTTCTTCTCCGATGGCTGGGAGAGTCATTTTTAGCCCTTTAATGACAGTTTTATAGCCTATCCCCCATATATCATTCTCCACATCTTCTATAACTGCCCACTACACCACTGTTGGAGAGTATATTATAGTCTTTTGAAGTGTTTAACTAAACTTATTTGTATTAACAGAAACAAGTCTCAGCAAAAATGGGAACCGTCAAAACGCTTTAAATAAAAAATGCCGTTGAAATGTTTTGTCAATAATGATAATACGACTACAAACAATTGTTTAGTTTTGTATTTTTTAGTTCTGGGTTCCTCTGCTGTTGCTGACCGTGCAAGGGGGCCTCTTGTCTTTCTGCAAATACCGTTATTCTTGTCAAAATTAAATTTAGTATTTAAACTAGTATTCGTTTTGTAAAGCTCATTTATCACTAAATGTTGGTAGAAACAACCACCACCACCATTTATTTATAATCAATCAAAATTGCGGTATTTTTGAAACACACTATCTACGGTGTTCAAAAGAAACATTTCTATTTTATTATCCGTACTATGAGAGATACCATATTTATTCAAATACAGTAATAATTAGGCTGCTACATTCTATTTTGCTTCTTTGTATAACCACATACATTCCTCTGAGAAACATGTATGCAACGTAGAGAAAATAATATTAAATAATGAAAGTTTATATACCTAGGAACTACTTCTAAGTATTATTGTATTATAATGTATGGGAGTGTTTTTTTTTTGTGTAGATGAATATTTAATCAAAAATAATTTATAAGGTTTACAGACAAAAGCAGCTTCCGGATAATAATTAAAGGGTTTGTTGCAGGATTCTGACAGACAATAAACTGGATCTCATCCATCCGAAGGCATTCTCCAGGAACACACAGTTGAAACGATTGTAAGTAACTGAAACGGCACCCGTTCTATTTAATCCTTTATATTTCCGACACCTTTTTTGCACAAGTTAATTTAATTAGCTGCTTTTAAGCGCGGCCATTTGGTAGAACGCGGTAGATAAGTCCTATTTAGTTGCAACTTTCGGGCAAGAATCTGGATCACGGAGCTTTGGCTTACAGCCATTTCATTTATCTGAAGTGTAAAAGCGCTGTTATTTATGACGATAAGCTGGTCAAAGCAGCTTTATGATTTATCCTTTCGGTAAATGCAGTCAGTGCAATGCAATTGTGTTTGTAAGTGCTTCAATCCAAAGCGTTTTGATGCGCTACAAACCGCGATAAACAGAATAACTCCCATAATGGGGTCAGCTTTGTGGCATGAAAGATTTTATCGCACTTTTGCTATTATACGTAAACGACTTCAAATCGCTCAACTTTCAATATTCTGCTCGTTTGTGTGGAAAAGGTATTCTTAGCACACTGTAAAGATTTATTCGAATTGCACGAAAAGCCGCAGGAATGGATTTGGCGCATTAAGTATGCACACCGACTACCTGTAACGAGAAAATAAAGTAGATTTCATTCCCACACATTTCAGAACCTTCATATTTCAAATATATAGACATGCATACTAGATTTCTAAGGCAGCAGGTTTGCAAAGCTACAGGGTGTTTACCAGTTTATAAGTATTTTAAAATTCGATAGTAACAATGTTTATTTAGTGTTCAGTTAGCCAACTGTGCCAGGAGTGTGTAAAAAGACATAAATGATATTTATTTATTATTTATTCGTTTGCGAAAACCTCGAAAGCATCGTTTCAGAGCAAAAGAACGATTGTTGATCTATCATTCATTCAATCATCAAAAGCTTGCATGTGTTCAAAAAATAAAGATTAGTGATCTATTGTCCATTCATGCATCAGAAGCTTGCATGGATTCAGAAAAAAAGGAAACATATTCGTCAATCATTCATCCGTTCATGAAAATCTCATATCGTTTCATAGAAAAAAACTACTATTGACTAAGATATATTTAGTCAACAGTAACTTGTACAGTTTTGTACCACTATTGGCGTTGGAACTAATTCGTAGTTAGGATATACAATAGGCCAAAGATGGCCTAAGCGAAAGAGATACTTGGAAAACAGTGTCCTAGGTCTCGCCCAATAAAAATACAATACAATATCTAAGTTAGATCAAACTAGAGTTATTCCAAATAAAGGAACAAACATTGATTTTTATTTCTTAAAATGCTGTTGTTTTAGATATCTTTGATCTTAATTTCTGGCATAGGATTTTGAAAAAGCTTGAGCAATTATTTATAAACATTAGTTCTTGCCAAATTGCTCACAATTTGTACCATTTTTGTTGGAATACTATGTATACAGGATGCTTTGCAATTCCTTCCCCATTGGAAAGGTTGTTAAAATAGGCGCCGAACAGAATCCAAAAATGCAAACAAAATCAATTTACGGTTTTTCAGTACCTTGATATGCAATTTTTAATAATAAACTTTTTCACAATTTGGCAACGTTGATATACGTATAGTACGATATGTTGGTTAAATCACATTAAAACGAGTGTGTAATTAATTGAAGGGTTTCTTTTTATGGTGTAAATGTAATGGTGTATGTAAATCCCGATTAAAACATATCACAATATTTTGCAAAAATGTTTGTATTTAATTTATTTAACAAAATAACAACAAACAGAAGAGCATAATTGTTAAAATAAATGTTCCAATGTGCGTTCACCAGTTTCTATGCATACATTCGTGTTAGTTAAATTAAATTTACGTGAAATCTCATATTCGGAGTTGTTTTCTGGATAGCATCAATAATTCTTTGTTCAAGTTCATCCTGGGTATTTACTGGCGTTTGGTAAACTGTATTCTTAACATAGCCCCACAAAAAATCGAAAGGATTCAAATCGAGAGAACCTGGAGGCCAAATCACAGGACCTCCACGACTTATTCAGCGATTTGAAAAATTTAAGTGTAACTACTGCCGAACTTTAACTGCAAAATGTGGTGGTACACCATCTAATTGCAACCATGAATTTGTCAATTCATTCACTGGTAAATTTTCTAATTGCTCTTTTAAAAGAATTGCCAAAAAACGTCACCTCGAATTATGACGCAAAATTGGTTCTAATACCAGATTATTCAAAATACCCGTCCAAACGTTAATTGAAAATCTACGTTGATATCTTCCAGGATAGTACACGTGCGTGTTTTCAGCTGCCCAATAATGGATGTTGTCAATATTAACTCGTCCGTTTCTATTAAATTTACATTTATCCGTCCAGAAAATTTTTCAAATAAAATTTGTATTACGAGCATTTTGGTCTATCCTTCTTCTTTAGAGCTCTACAATCCTGGGTGGATCTTGGCTTCCTCCAGCATCTTGCCCCAACGTGCCCTATTTTCTGCCGTCATCTTCCAGTTGTTTACATTCAGTTGTTTGAGGTCTCTTTCCACTGCATCCATCCATCTGTTCCTTGGTCTGCCAACTTTCCTTTTTTCTTCTGCTTTGCCACTCATGAGTTGTTTTGGTGTTCTTTTTTTCCCATTCCGTGCACATGTCCCAGCCATCTTAAACTCTTCCATTTCATATGTTTACTTATATCTGGTTCGTCATCTAGGGCTTCATTTCGAAGTTATACCTCTTCCTCCATTGTCCTCCTTCTTGGATTTGCCCATAAATTTTCTGCTGAATTTTCCTTTCGAATGTTTCTAATCTCTTTTCTTCTTTTCTGTTTTTTTTGCTTTTTTGTTTAGACACCATTATGACGCAGAATTGCTTCTAATACCAGATTATTCAAAATACCCGTCCAAACGTTAACTGAAAATCTACGTTGATATCTTCAGGATAGTACACGTGCGGGTTTTCAGCTGCCCAATAATGGATGTTCTGAATATTAACACGTCCGGTTCTACTAAATTTACATTTACCCGCCCAGAGAATTTTTAAAATAAAATTTGTATTACGATCATTTTGGTTTATTAGCCACTGATAAAATTCCAACCTTCTTTGGTAATCTATTGGTAAAAGATCCTGCACTTTCGTGAAATGGTCTATTATAAAGGTATAATATTTTAGAGACCTGACAATGATTTACTTCAAATAAGCTTCTAACTTCTTGATGTTGCAGCCTGGTGTGCTGGTAACAAAATTTAAAGTATCTTCCTCCTTTTCTGCTGTTTTTGGTTTACCTGTATTAGTTCTTACTGGAACGAAGCTACAAGAAGTTCACAGTCTGTTATGCAAGTTTAAAAATGTTTGTCAGTTGGATGCCTTCGACCAGGAAACTGTGCAGCATAGACCCTTTCTGCAACTATAGCATTCATACCCACACGCCCAAAGATTATCTGCATGTCAGCTTATTCTTCGAAAGTGTATTCCTTCATCGACAATGGGGAACAATTAGGTAAACTTCAATTTTTTGACTTCTGTCAAACTTATAAATTTTAACATTTCTAGGAATTCATGAGTTTTGTATTTAGAGTGAAAATACTTAATTAAGCAGTGTTGTCAAAAGTACTTAAATTTTTTCGTGGGAAAGCACGGAATCTTTTTTTATTTAGTTAACGTTAATTTGAACTCAATTTGAATTATGTATTCATGTTTCTGAGTTGGTGTTCAATGTAATTAAAGGAATTTTTTAAGTAGTTATGCACAAAAAAAAATAGGAAATACAACTTACAGGGATTATTTCTGCGTTTTTATAACAGGTACGTGATTTCTGTTTGCATCGTTAGCGTCAATTATAAGTCTATTTTGCCACTTTTTTTTTATGAGTCGGAATTTTGAAACAACTTGTTTACAACTTTTGGTAAAAGAATAATCAACAACAGCAACCAAGACAGAAAATGTTTTCTCCAGATTAAAGTTTTAAAAAGCTTGTTGGTTACGATGTGCCACAGCAAAGCTTTTGTCGGTCCTCATATTGATTTACAAAATAAAATTAAGACGAAGGTCGCTTTACGTCGTATTTAAAAAAACGGTTCAGTACTTGAAATTTGAAAATAAAACTCGGAAAAAGTTTTTCACAGTACCAGAAACAATTTCTTTTACCTTTGTTTTCGTTGAAAGGAGTACAGAGAGAAAGAAGTAGACACAATTTGGGGTGTTCTTGCGTTCTTAAGAAGCAAAAAAAATCCACTGGCACGCCGCTGAAGACTAGATCGAATGGAGTCCACGTTAAGGGCCAAAACTTCAATCCGTTTACCGCAACAGCGGTACAACCAGAGGGACAGGAAATGGGCTCGATATTAATCTGCCAAAGGCGATTAGCAAATTCGTAAAGAATTTCCCTCAAAGGGTTAAAATTCCAGCGTGTTTCTTTAATCCGGCACTTGTCGATGGTTCTGTTCGCCCCAAGGTGAAAACAGCGATACGAAAATTCATTCGATGGACACTCATCGAAAACCCAAGCAGTATTTGATTGCGGCGCTTATCGCAAGCAACCGGGCGAAGAAGATGTTAAGTCCGACGAAAGACAAAAACGAACGAAAGTATCCAGCAGCTGGAGGATTTCATCATATTGCGAAATATGGTGCAGTAATTCTAGAACAATTTAACACGTAGGACTCCAAGGGCAAAAAATTTCCAGGTCAAGCGCCTAGACAAAATATTAATCTGCATTTCTGCACGATAACAAAAAAAAGTTTACTAAAACTGTATTTAGGAAATAACAATATAATAAGCGGCAATTAAAATATGACTTTAATTCAGATGAAGCGGCAAAATCAAAAGAACATAACAAGTTGTACTTAAAGGTAATGTCTGAAGTTCGATATCTTGAGCGACTACAGGAGAGATTTAGGTAGAATTTATTTTATAACCGTGTGGGAAACCGTAGTTATTTTTGAGTGCAGATCTACATATTGGTGCAGAAGACATAAATTTATTTTAAAATATTTCAATAGAGAAACCATATATTTCGAGAGAAGGAATTCTTAACAGCATCTACATGAATATGTGGAAAATAATCAGGTTTGCCACACTACTTTAAGTAATCTTAAATCAATGTGAACACTTGTAACAACAGCTAGACAGTGTGCAGAAATAACAAAGTTTAAACAAAAATACATTAGAAGTTGACGTTCAGAGGTTTGTTAGCCAACCTAAAATAATACTAGCTTCTTATTATAAAGCTTATTAGTAATCTTTAAAACTGTTATTTTTTTTACTGTACTACGTTTGGGCCTCAATTTGTAAATGTAAACACAAGCCATAATCCCTCTTCTCCGTGGAACCCCTACGTAACTACTCGCCAATGTACACAACCCCGAAGCAAAAGCAAACAAAGGGGACGCTGAATGTTGAAACGGTAATGCATCACAACATGTCATTCAAGAACAAATTTGGGATTATTCTGCGGGAAGACAATGCAGCCACGATTCCCCACATGTAAACTACAAGTCGAACATTGCGGGCGACGCATCGCCAATAAATATCATCGAGGTAATATGTTGACAATAAAACCCCGTGGGAATTCATTCATAAATCAGATCGAATGTGCCGACTGCGGTAAAAACCGAGTTCCGAGTTACCACTCTCATAAATATTAATTTTAACTCGGTGGCTGTAACCTGTGAATTGCTTCATAGCTCGCGGATATTGCAAACTTTATCCCGGCATAAAGTGCTCAAAGGGAGATACGTTCTTTAAGTGGTGCCATCCTTCTTAGGGGATGCTTTATACTTTTATTGAAGCCTTCCGTGTAACATGACCATCAACGCGAGTTATTGTCGAGAAACAAATTTCAAGCACGAATTGTCAACACTGCTGAGATTTTTTCCCTCTAACGGAACTAATATAATATCCGAGCTACTACTTTGTAGAGTTGTGGAATTGTCTGCTATGAAAAGTTTACGTTTGTTTTGTTTGCGTTTTTATATTTGTAAACAGATAATAAACCTATATTTGTTAAAACTTAACATCTAACGGAATGAGCATGAATCTTTCCCTCGACAAGTGACAGCTTTTTAAAATGGAAAGCTGATAACCGTCCGGGCACGAAACGTTAACATAATTTTATTGAACGCATATTCTCAGTTAGAGAGGAAACAGAAGAATAACCTGTTTTACAAAGAGATTCGATGCATAATGGTAAATAATAAACAAATTAATACAAAACTATGACGAGGTTATGTTTTCATTTATTATTGTCACATACCCGTACTTCATACCACAGCCATTTCTGAGGCCTAGGTGTTGCTAATCAAGTAGGTTGCGCTTCATGCAAATCCAAGGGAGTGTAAAATATTTGATTTTGTTATTGGGGTTTTATATGCCAATAACAATAGCATTAAATGTCATTTGTTGAAATGTCCAATTTGCATTAACTTCTTCAGAAAAGGCAGCTGCCTGCAAAAATAGAAGTAAAATAGCCTCCAGGTTCTTAATCGAGTTATCTCTTCACTTAATTCTGATGGCGCTACAGCCCCGGGTGGGCTTTGAATTCTTTCTTCAACAATATGATTTCATCGTGCGGTTACGTACTGACACGGTCCATTTTCTTATTTTCAGGGTTGCTATATTTTGTATGTAGTCCTTGTTTCATCTTTTTGTTGGCCTTTTAGTTGTTCGTGTTACGCCTAGTTTTCACTCGACCATGAGCTCTCTAGTTTTCTTTCTATCCTGCATACATATATGCCTGAATTCACCGGGGTTATTTAAACTACACTGGGCCCATTCCTATATATAAACTACTTAAAAGTGAATAGGGATATAGTAATATAAAGCATATGTGTTTGTACAAGATGCTAGCGGGAGATTTTGAAAACGTTATTATTTTGAAACTATGCATAGGTTGCTATGGATTTCTTTGTAAAATGATTTGACATTTTATGCCATTCAGTAATCATGGAACGGTGGTCCGGTGAGCAACGTTCTTTTGTAATCAAAGCGTATTACAAAAATAATGACTCTATGGTCACAGCACAGCAGGAATTTCGGATTAATTTCAATATTCCTCGTCACGGGAGAGATCCATTTGGTCACGCCATAAAGGAGTGGGTTCGTAAATTTGAAAAAAGCGGATCAGCGAACAATGTCTAGCGCACTGGACCAAACAGAAGTGTCAGAACTTTGGATAACATTGATCGAGTTAGAGCAGCTATACAGCACAGTCCGAAACGTTCCAGTCGAAAACATAGTCAGACAATTGGCTTAGCTAGGACGACTTTTCTTCGAATTTTACATAGGGATCTCCATTTCCATCCTTACAAGATCCAGATTATTCAAGCACTGAAGCCAACAGATCTACCTCGTCGCCTGCATTTTGCTGAAAGGATGTTACAACAAGACATTGATGTTCATAATTTATGGATGTCTGATGAAGCGCATTTCCAGTTATCAGGCTATACCAATAAGCAAAACAGACGTTATTGGTCTTTGGAAAATCCAAAGGTCTCTTTACCAACAACCGTTACACAGTCCGAAGGTAATAGTGGCATAGTGTGCAACGTACTCTCTGGGAATTATTGGTCCCTACATTTTTGAGGATCAGAATGAAAATGCTGTAACAGTCAATTCAGCACGCTATGCTGACATGCTAAACCAGTTTCTGACAGCAATTCAACCTGCTTCCACAGAACAACCAGAATACATGGTTCCAGCAAGACGGTGCTACTGCACATACCGTAAGGGTATCAATGACTGCTGTGCGAAGACTGTTTCCAGATCGCGTTATTTCTAAACACGGGGACATTGAGTGGCCTCCAAGATCGCCAGACCTAACGGCGTGCGATTACTTTTTGTGGGGCTATCTCAAAAGCAAGGTTTTTATTGATACACCACGAGATATTCCGGAGCTGAAAAGAAAAATTATTCAAGAAATTGCCAACATTCCGTTAGATATGTTGCGGCGTGTTATGCAGAATTTCAACGTCCGACTTCAGGAAGTTATAGAAAGAAGAGGAGGCCATTTGCCCGGCATAATTTTTAAGAAATAAAAATAGCCAATATTTGTGTTTTTACTGGTATAGTTTGTTTTAGTTAAGTACAGTCGCTTTTAGAATAATAAAGTTCTCAGAATCTCCCGCTACCATGGACCACCTTGTATTTGGCAGCTAATAGTGGTCTATTATTGATAATTAGAGCAAGCGGCAATCTTTGATGTTAAAAAACAGAAAACAATCGAATCAAGTTGACATTTTTTTAACCGTATTAGTGTCAAGTCGAGTTTGTGCGTTTGATTGAATAATCTTTCCTGTCTTCTTAAGATCCTTTTTGTTCATGTGGTTTTTTTATTCGTGTGTTACATTTGTGTTCTTAATAATAAACAGCAATGCAGAGAAACCATTTAACAATAGAACAACGCAATTTAGCCGTTGCTATGCACCAAAGAGGAGATCGCCAGATCGACATTGCTGGTATGTTAAGAGCGTAATTTCAAGTGCCCTTTCGCGCCTTAGAAAAACAGCTACGATTGCAAGAAGGCCTGGAAGTGGATCTTTTTGCATCACAACACCTCGTGAGGATCGACTTCTGGTAATTAATGCAAGAATGCACCCCTTTTCAACTGCTCGACATCTACAGCAAGTGCTCCAGAATGCTACAGGAAATCGAGTCTCCGACCAAACTGAGAAATCGATTGTTTGTGGTAGGCCTTACCTCATACCGCGCCCTGAGATGTCCTGCAAGAACTGTGGCTCAACGAAGAAGAAGAAGGTGGAATGATCAAGACGTAGACTTCAAGATGCGACACCATGGGATGATATACTCTTTTCGGACGAGTCCAGATATTGTCTCAACAATGATGGCCGGCGTCAAAGAGTGTATCGTAGTGCCGGATATCGTACCTTACCTCAGTATATCCAACCAGTCGTTGCTTTTGTTGGTGGTCTTATGGTATGGGCTGGAATTTCTTTACGGTGGCGTATTGACCTCCATATCTTTAATGGTACACTCACGGGCCAACGTTATGCCCAAGAGATCATTATGGACCATATTCTGAACCGTTGCAACGCTGTTGGACGGGAATATTTTCTTTTTCTTGCTCTTCCTCCGCTATCTCCAGACCTCTACCCCATCGAGCACGCATGGGACCTTCTGCAGAAACAGCTGGATCATCATAATCCAGGGCCTACTACTGTGGAACAGCCGAGGGATGTATTGCCGGTATTGTGGCATCAAATTCCACAAGAACATATTGATAATTGCATTTTCATTATAATATTGTTAAATTTCTTCCTTAAACGTACTTCTGTCGTAATTTTCATGTTCATTACTAAAAAGACGCTACATTTTGTTGTTTTGGTAGTTTCTTTTATTATAACTACAATTAGTGTTGCTTATAAATGTCTTATACTGCAATATCCCTATTAATTTTTGAGTAGTTTATATCACTATTCATTGTAATGCGAGTTATTTGTAATGCACCCTGGTTTGTACCGAACCATGTCATACATCGAGACCTAGAAATACCCACCATCAAAGAAGAAATCGCCATCCAGAGTACACGATACCAGAATCGCCTCAGCGACCAACCTAATGCCCTTGATACGGACCTCCTCATTATGCCGCCGGTTAAAAGACTGAAACGGTTTGACCCGCTAGACCTACCCCAACGCATGTAGTGCAGTGCAAATTAAATCCATATAGTCATACCAATAACATTAAACTGTAAATAATGTTAATTAAGCTGAAGACACTGACCATTGGGTCAATCTCACCTATGTTAATTTCTTATACATAACATTTACCTATTGCCATCTAGGACAGATTGTAAATAATTCATGGAGTAAATAAAAAAAAATTCAATGTAATAGGAGCCCGGTCCCGCTTCAGTTGGCCCACTTACAAAATTCTCAATTATTGGCACTCAATGAAGTGAAACCTAAACAATATTTTAATATAAGTATTTTATTTTTTTCACAAAATATTTTATAGATTTTTACACAACCTAAGACCAAGTAAGATAATGTATTCCTACTTAGATACAAAATAAATTAAACAGAAAAAAATATGCAATCAGACGAACTTGAATGTGAAACCCATTTCAAAAGTTTACCATTGGAAAACATCACATTTATTTCTAATAACGACTTTAATTCTTTGAATCATAGTATTTACTAAGTTTTAGCAGAGTTTTGTAAAAAGAAGTATTGCATGTTTATTAGTTTTTGCCTTAGTTCAGAGATTGATCTAGCGGGAGTTACAAGCAAGAGTTTCTTCCTTTAGTACCGAAGCCTCTCAATCGGGGGCTACTCAAAACCCACGGTATAGAGAACAATCTGAGAATAATTTTAAAGCATTTTTTGACATATGACAGGAAGTTCCGCCTTGTTGAAAAATAAATCATCTACAGAGATCAAAGCTTCTTCTATTGTTGGCAGCAGACGCACTTTTAAGACGTTTTAAATGTTTTTCTGTATTAACACCATGAGAGATGCTGGAAATTTCACTTTTCTTTTTTAACAATCTGAATGATTATGACACATAATGTTGTTTACGAATATTTCTGCTCTGACTGGCCCTACACAAACTTTGAACCGAGACTCATTGCTGTTCAGAATTCCAATTAATATGTTTTTTTACCCATTTCAATCAGTTTTTATTTTACTTCGGTCCCAACATTGGCTTTTCCTTAGTTTAAACAAATTATGTGCTATATGAATATTTACATATAGCCAGCTGTTGAAATATATTGTCTTATATGTTCGAAATCCTAAATTTTGAGTTTCTCTATGACACGTACATCTCGAAACACCTCTTTCCACCGCATCGCTCCAGAGTACATTCAATTGGCTATAGTTGACCGTCCGTTTTCCCTAATTATTCTTTTTAATGCGTTTATCAGTGGCTGTTAGTTTAGTTTTTTTCATGTACCGGGGCTTTGAGGCAATTGAACCACTTGCTTTATGTAATTGCACAATAGTTTTAACACTGTAGTTTGATAAACATAATAATTTCCCGATGGTATATTTTAATTTTCTGGTTTTTGATAGGTTAACAGGTTTTTCATCAATAACTTTTCTTCTATTTATTTTTAAAGACTAAAATAGTTGTAACACTTTTGTCAACCTACTGTCAATAAGCAGGAGTTGTTTTGTCATACCTTTATATATCCACCTCGACTATTACCTAATTCCATAAACAATAAGTGGACACATAAATCGCGTTATTTTTACCAATCTCCTTTTATATTAAAAAATTTAATATTATCCATATTTTACTGTATATCTATATAAACAAAAGTTTGATATCAATATTCAGGCTAAAAATATATAAATAACAGTGTATTTTACAGTTTTTTGAATAATTTCTAAAGAAATTAAAATTTCAATAGGTGTAACAGGACTGGACTCGTACAATTTTCGTTGCACTTTGGCTTTGGCCCAACAAACCCGAAGACTATTAGTGAGTTTCTGGTACAAATCACGTTTCATAGGTATTATTCAATATTTGTAGAGTGGCTTATGTTTAGTTTAGCCATTTCGCGATCGTAAAATTCATCCCAGATATTTTAATTTATTTACTTCCCTACAATTTACTTCGAATAGTTGTTTCCATTTGCTGTTCTTACTGTGTTGTGGTTACTTTGGTTCTCTATATTAAACTATTTCGTTGGTGTTTATTTTTAATTCTTTTACTCTTGCTTATTCTTCCATTTCGTTCAGTTTTTCTTCTAGTACCAAAGTTTTGCTCTTGATTAATGAAACGTCGTCAGCATATAAACTCAATCTCGCAACTTTATTATTTATGCAGTCTTTTATTTGTCATGTATTAACAATTTGTCAGGTACAGTACAAATAATATTACTAACAGTCTGTCCCTTGCCTCACTTTTCGTTTTTTCAAACCATATTTACATTACGAACTACAGAAATGGCAAAGGCAAGGTGTGCATTATTGGGAGTAAAAAGTGATGATAGCATGCTATTTATAATATATATATATATATATATATATATATAACATATAAGAAACGTGGTAACGACGGAAGAAGTGTGGGAGGCTGTGAGAGGAATAAAGAACAACAAAGCCACTGGGCCAGGCGGAGTTAACGCAGAATTAATAAAATACGGAACCGATATATTAATACGATTTCTAGGAAATATATTTGAGGAGTGCATAAAACAATACCATATCCCAGACGAATGGAGAGAGTCTTACATGACTCCAATGTACAAAAAAGAGATTAAGAAGAACTGTAGAAATTATAGGCCAATAAACGTTATAGCAACCATGCGAAGAATATTCTCAAAAGTAAATAAAAAGGTGATTAGGAACACCAAAACGGGTTTCGGAAAAGAAGATCGTGTGTAGATAGTATGTCTATACTACGACAAATCATCGAGACACGATTGAAATCAGATAGGGAGGCGCATTTAGCTTTTATCGACCTTGAGAAAGCTTATGACTCTGTACCAAGAAAAAAATTGTGGAAAATACTAACAGAAATAGGACTAAATAAGGCATTCATAAGAATCACGCAATAATTGTACAAAGAAAGTACAACACAAATAAAGATAGGAAACAAACGACACAGAAAATTCAAAACATCAAAATGACCGAGACAAGGTTTCTAATTATCGCCAATATTGTTTAACCTATATGTAGAACACGTCATAAGTCTTTGGAAAAAGAAATGTGAAAGATGGGCATCAGAAGTAGAGAAAGCTATTTGTCTACAGTAAGATTTGCGTATGACCAAGTACTGATAGCGCAAGATGAAGACGACTTGCATACATGATAACGAAGTTAAACGAATATTATCCAAGGTGGGGACTACAAATTAACCTCGAGAAAACAGAATACATGGTCATGGGCAATAAGGAAAACCGGAATTTACAAATGGAAGAAAATTAAACAACGAGGGACAATGAATTTAAATATTTGGAAACAATATTCGATAAGAATGGCTCACTAGAATCAGAAATTAAGGGACGAATAAATCAAGCGGCATATGGTGGGATGAACATATCACTAGAACAACGAAAGCCATGATATATCGATCAATAGTGGAGGGAATATTTACCTATGGAGCAATCGGGACGATGAGTAAGGCAATATCGTCAAAATTATTAGCCACACAATGGACGCACTCAGAAGAAGTACGAGAAAAAGTAAGTTAGGGAGAATTAGAAACGAATACATAATGCATGAGATGGATGCTCTTGAAACGGTAGTCGATAGAATACTGCAAAATGGACTAACATGGTATGGACACGTAAACAGAATACCGGAGGATAAATGGCCGAAACAACTGTTCCAATGGGTACCATTTGAACGAAACAAGAAGGGAAGACCGAGAAAATCGTGGAAGATGGAAATGCAAGATGCAATGCAAGAAAGAGACTTACACGAGGAGGCATGGAATGATAGAGAAGAGCGACAAAAAGTCGTAAAGAGGAAGCGACGACAGTCGTAGAAATTCGTAGAAGAAGAAGATACTTTTTACGTCTTGATGATAATTTTCCAATACATTGCATGCTCTGGCTGTTAAGAACATTGGCAATCGTCGCTACAATTCTGAAAGAAGTCTGCGCACGACGCAACTCTTCTGTTTTTGTTCAACCGCAGGACAAACTTTTCACAGATCTGCCCCTTTCCTAAATTTTTATATACAATCAGACGAATTCTGTCTTTATTGATGTTCAACTCATGTAGAGGTCTACTGATAGCCCATCTGCTACCAGTCATTAATTATTTACACAATAGTAAAGACATAAACCTTAAACGATATGTATTTAAATTCCTTATAGCATTCTTCTCTGATCCAATATTATTATTGTTGCTTTTGTGACCCAGTGGGCCAGCTATCTGTCCAGCGTTCTCATGGCCTTCTAAGTAGTTGTGTTGTTTCCGGTTTACCATCTCTTGCCATTTTGGGCAGTCTGTCGTTAGGCATTCTTGTTACGTGGACATTCCACTCTTTGCGGCATCTTCTCGTCCGTCTAACAATGTCGTGGACAGTGTACGTCTCTTTTATATTTTCGTTTCGTATTCTATAGTGGAGAATGTGACCTGGTATGGATTTAAGGATCTTCATTTTCGTAGAGCCGTTTGCGAAAAATATTTATATGAAAATTTCGAAAAGTTTGGAAGCTACACCAATGTTATTGGTTTCTTCCCAAATTGTTTGTACACGTTATATTTTTTTCGTAAGGGCTATTAAATAACTTTTGAAGAAACGGGCGCTAAAGTAGGAATTTTCAAAATTGTAGCAACCTTAATAGCCTAGATAGTTCGGCAAATATTTTTTCGTTGTCAATTCTAACATTCTATGAAATTTCCCATATTCGTCTTTAAAAATCGTTGATCTCATGGCGAGTTTTCGGTTTCGTATAGATTCGGGAAGAAATTTAACTCATTGAATTTTCGTACCCTGGCATGCCACATTTTATAAGGATCGGCCCAGTAGTTTTTGAGACACGACGTGTTGCACACAGCGAAAGTAAAAAGCGCGAGACATGGCCTACTGTTTCCGCCAGTTTGATTTAAAAATCATTTTACAAAGTTTTTATCTTTTTCTTACACTGTTTGCATTTCATTTCTGCACAATTTTTTAATTGTTTTCTATTAACAACAACAGCTAATAGTCTCCTCCTGATGTTGATGTGATTTTTATGTACTATAGCATTACAAGAAACTAAAAGTGTTAAATTAAATTTAAATAATGTTTTCCTATTTCGAAAAGCTTAACGAGACCCATAATTTGGAGTCTATGAAAGATTGAAAAAATAGACTTAAACACCTTGTCACAGTTTGAATTACTGGAATGCCACAATCTCTTAGATTTAGCTCACTGATTACAGATAAACACATTTTATTTGATAGCTGCTATTAATTAAACCATTGTATCGGTGCCTAATCAAAGGTTGTAGCTAATTTACATTTGGTAAATAATAGCTTCAACTGTACGAACAAATTTACGTTTCAGACAATAGAATGTTTTAAGGTTTCATATTACCCTACATGATTATTATTCTCGTGTAACATTTGAGAAGTTTGGTTAAACGAGGTTCAACATAAATCATTCGGACGTACCCATTTATTTATAGGGTGTAATTGAAACGTTTGTGGATATGTAAAGGCCCCCTTTGGAACAAAATAAATGTCACGCAGTGGCAGTGTCAGTTTTTTTAATCAGGCTAGTGATAAAACATATATTTTAATTATAAAATATCTACAACTGGAAGATTTTAGAGGAGGCGTATGTCCAGTGGAAGTCAAATTGCTGACAGAGAGATAACTGTTTCGGTACCGCTACTATACCAGATTAGACTCTACGTATTTAAACTCACATAAAATCTATTAAAAGTCTATTAAGAATTTCAACCTGCTCGCTTTCAGAGCAACGAAAACTGACTGTTGATTGCAATTTGTTGGTAACATCAGAAGAAAGTGATTGATGTCTTCGTCTTTGCTTCTCAGTACCTAGTAAAAACTTTAATAATCCATAACACCTGGTTTGATCTTCAAAATTGATTTCAGTTGTATTCAAAACTGATTTACTCTTTACATAAAATACCAGAATAACCGTGTTAGTACCAGACTTTTAATAAATTGGTTTTAATATATATTTGAATAGATTTATTAAATATACATTAAGACCAATTAAAAGTCTTATCAGTCTCAAAGACCAGAATCTGAGCTTCTGACTAACGAAATCGAAGGTAGTTTTCTATTATTAGTTTGTTTATGAGATTGCTGTGAAGTCACTAATATCGCCGTCAGTGGTGTGTAAATAATTATTAATCCCAATTATAATATATGGCTATTTCTGGTTTAATTTTCGTAAGGTAATAGTAATAAATGGATTTCACTTGTCCCACTTTAATTATTCTTTGCAAGAAAATACAAATCGACCTTTTGAGCAATTGTTGAAACATATCAAGGTTAAATATATTAAATATACAAAAAAGAAAACAAATATCTCCTTCCTCTTCCTCTTCCCTTAGACATGGTGCCTGTTTAATACTGGGTTTAATGTTGTTGTTCCTGTGAGATGCATTGCCAGCTGTCCTTCCATCTCTTCGGTGGTCTTCCGATAGGTCTTCTTCCGTGTGGTTTATTGTTTCTGACTATCTTGGCTAATCGGTCTTCTGTTATTCTCGTTACATGCTGGTTCCACTCTCATCTGGGGCTTCTTATCAACGTACTATGTCGTTAACTTTACATTGCTCTCTGATTTCAGTGTTCATTTTTCTGTCTTGTATACTCATTTTCATTTTCATTTCGTTGGTTCGTAGTAACTTTTTTGATTCGAATGTTTCTGCTCTTGTTTCGGCACCGTAAGTCATCACCGGTCTAGTGCATGTTTTGTAAATTCTCGTCTTACAGTTATAATAAAGATGTTTGTTCTTCCACACAGTTTATTTCCGATGTCCTGAGATGACCGCTGCTTTATTGGTTTGTTGTCTAACTACTTCTGTGAGATTTCCAGAGCTCGTGATTTTGCTACCAAGGTAATTGAAGTTCATGACTTGTTCGATGATGGTATTGTCTATTGCAAGTTTGCATCGAATTGGATCTTCCGATATTGTCATTGATTTTGTCTTGCTTCGTGCTTGAAGGGGTGCAGCATTCGTTGCAGGCCGTCTTCGCTCTCCGATATGATTGTGGCGTCATCTGCATAGCACACAATCTTTATTTTGTTTTGTCCTAGTCTTTATTCTGAGCCAGCTTTTTTTACTTCATTTATGATTTCATCCATGGCTGTGTTGACTAAGAGTGGCCTAAGACTGTCTCTCTGTCGTATACCAGAAGTAGTTGCGATTCCTTTTGTTAGCATTCTATTTACTTCTAGTTGTGTTAAGTTTCCCGTGTTCAAATCTTTTATTAATAACTTTATGTATCCTCTGGGAGTATTGTTCTTTTGTAGGACGTTTAATAGTATCCGGTCAAAAGCCTTGGTTAAGAGTCTATGAAGGAGCAATATTCCGGGGTATTGTATTCTATAGCTTTTTTCTCTGATGTGTGTTATGATGAACATGGCCTCTGTTGTTGATCGATTTTTCCTGAAACCCTGTTGTTCTTCACTTATGGGTATATTGGAGCTTGTTTCATTTACAATGATACTAGTTTCAATATTTTGTTAAATAATTCTGTGTATTCTTGAGCCATGTGTTCTCCAATATATTTAATTTGTTCGTTGCAAATTTGGTCTTCGTTCGAAGTTTTTCTATTTTTTAGTTTCCGTATGGCATTTTTTAATTGTTCCTCAGTAATATTCTCTGATATTTCTTGTATATCTTCTTCTTCTTCTGCTTTTTGTTGTTCTATTCTCTGTTCCACTTGTTCAGTTCCTCCCCTGTACATTTTGTCAAAATAGTTGACCCATACTTCTGCTGTGATGCTTTATAGTTGTATGCTTCTGTTTGTTGTTTTCTTTAAGCCTCTTAAAGCTTTCCATATTCATTTTTGCACCCCATACATGTCGTGTTCCATCTCAGAATTAAATCTCCGCCAGTATTCTTCCTTTATTTCTCTTACACGGTTGTTGGCCCTGTTCCTTATTGATTTGTGACTTCTTCATGTTATTTTTGTTTTACTCCTTCTAATATCTCATTACCCACTCTGGCGTTTAAATCTCCCTAATATGAGTTGTTCAGTTTGGTGGAGTCTTGTCTATTTCCGCTTGCAGTGTTTCGTAGAAATCACTGGACACCTGTACAGATTTGTTGATGTCTGGTGCGTAGACTGATATTATATGTATAGGTTTGCTAATGGATAATGTCAGTTTCAATATTCTGTCGTTTACGTATTCAGTATTTGATATATTTTGTTTGTATTTTTCGTGTATGAGTATTTCAACTCCAGATACTGCTCTTTCCTCTTTTTAACGCCGCTGTATATACGAAGGTACTTGTTGAGCTTTGTGATGCCCTTTCCTTTCTTTTCCATTGCTTCGTTTACGTCATCTCTCCAACTTCTCTTTGGTCTCCTTCTCTTTGCTCTGCTGTCATCGTGATATGCATTTTAATACTTTAATCCTGTCAAGTCTCGCTCGCCTGCAGATTCTTCTGAGGAACCTCTGTGGCTAATATTTGTTTGTATTAACTTTTAACAATTATTTTGTAAATTCGCATTTTTTCTCTTCTAATATTTCTTTCCCATAGTACGGCGTTGAGGGCGCCAATGGATTTTCTTCCTTTAGTTATTCTTTCCTGGATCTCGTTTTACTTGTCTCTTGTTTTGTAAATATTACTTCTGAATATTTAGATTTCTCTACGCCTGCTATCGTTCAATTTTCCAAAGGTAGGTTTTTACATTCGTTGTTACATATTGACAAATACTCTATTTATTCAAATTCATCCGGTTCGTTCGTGTTCTTCCTGTATCTTTCTTGGAGGAGGTAGTGATGATGAAATAAAATATAAAATAGGACGGGGCAGATCAGTAACAAGGCAACTCAACTGTCTACTGCGGAACAATCAAATAACGAAAAAGACTACAATTACGATGTACAAGACCGTTGTCGAAAGTATAAGTACATATGAAACAGTGTTATGGGAGATCAACAAACGAAATAAATCGAAATTGAGATCTGTGGAGATGGATTATTCGAAGAAATGCTGCGGATTAACACGAACGGATCGGTACTAAACAGAAAATACGAGAAACGACGAAAATGAAGATAGATATAATAGAGACCAGCGATTTAGGTAGTATAGACATTTACGAAGGTTTTTAAATGAACGCTGGCCACTATGGATATGGGTCCCGCCTTACAAGAGCAAAGGGGGACGAACAAAAAGAACGTGGAAGAATGATAAGAAAGACAATGCTTGGCAGAAATTTGGAAAAGGAAGATTGGAGGGATAGAAACCTATGGAGACTAGGATGTGAGGGGCGGCCACGGCCCTAGTCCAACTCTTTCTTACCATATAAGTTAGATCTTGCTCATCTTCCGCAACCACTACTTGGTCTTCAGCAAGATAAAGAATGTATAAGGTGTTATCTCCTACCTGAAGTCCCAAATTCGTGCATTTTCGTGCCTAGGTAGATTTTAAACAGGGTAGGAGACAGGCGGTGCCCTTATCTTAGTCCCTTGGATGATGGCATCATTTTGTTTGTGGTATAGTTAAACAGTCTGAACCCTTGATCCTGTACCGAGTTTCTCCATCTATTTTCACAGCTGTGATATTGGGACGCTATCATACCTATAGTTTTTCCAGATTTATGAACGCCATATGTGTATCTCTATTTCTTTGCGTCCGTTTTTCTAGTCCTGTTTTCAAAGTAAAGAGGTTGTGCGTTATGGATCTGCCTGCTCTTAAACCTGTTTGTTCCTTCGGTTGCTTACCTTCTACTAGAGCTCTAAGTATTCAAGAATATATCCTTCTTATTATTGGTATGACGGCTATGCCATGCTAGTTTTTAGGGTCATCATTGGAACCTTTTTTATGATTTATGATTGATATACTCGTATATCCAATATTTTTCAATCGGTGTTTCCTCACCATTTAAACATCTTGGGCATAGGGCGGTTAACATCTTTAGTTCTTCCGGTTCATATTTTAGGAATTCTGGGTATATTCCTCCAGATCCAAGAGATTTTTTGAATATTGTGCCTTTTAGTGTTTGTCGGACTTGACTTATTTGGAGATCTATAAGCGTTAGGTTTCTTATATGGTGTTGTTTCTGCAAACATTTAGGCCGGGATGTTTCAAAATGTTTGGCCCAATCTTCATTTATTATGTTAGGTTCTCCCTTTTTAGATGTTTTTATTGATTTGATGATCTTCCAAGCTTTTGATTGTCGAGTTTCTTTTATTTACTATTCTGTGTAATCACACTTGTTTTTTCAAAATTGATCCTTTTTCTTAACGACTTCATTTTTAACTTTTCTGTAGGTACTAATCTCTCGTTACAGCATCGTTCGTCTGTAGTAGTTTTAGATATCATTATTTCCTTTATTTAGTTTAATGTTTTATTCCCTCGTCCCATTAATCAGTTCTATTGTTTGTCTGTAATGTGCCTAAAGATTCGTTTGCCGCTTCTAAAATACAGGATCCTCCTACTATAGTTCGTTCAGCTTCAACATATTTTTGTTCTAATCTTTTACGGAATAAATATCTAGAACTTTCATGTTCCAAGCTTACAAAGTTATTTTATGATATTAATCTTTT
The DNA here is from genome assembly GCA_014611495.1 of Limonius californicus. Lineage (NCBI taxonomy): Eukaryota > Metazoa > Arthropoda > Insecta > Coleoptera > Elateridae > Limonius > Limonius californicus. The sequence goes on from JABXWE010006887.1 coordinate 27,703, forward strand.
TCTCATTTAAACTCTTGGTGTTGGTCGTTGATTGACTTGCGACAAAGGGAATATAAACCTTTGCCTCTACTAAGCGATGGTCAGATCTACAGTCTGCTCCTCTCATTACTTTCACGTCCTCTACTTTGATTGCGGATTGTCGAACAATAAGAGCTTGTGTACTGGTACCAAGTGTACTTATGAATATCTGTGTGTGGGAAAAACGTGTTAGTTATTTTTAAGTCACAAAGATTGAACAGTTTTCGGCGTATCTTCTCCGTGCATGACTAATTTACTATTTATGTGTTTTCCTACCTGGCCATTCAAGTCCTGTCCTATTATGATTATATGGGCGTGTGTTGTGTTTATTAATACTACCATTAGTAGCTCTCAAGCTATAATAGATTAAAAATGTTTAATTTATATATCTGAACTAATTAATTTAAAAAATTAATACTACCAACGGGTTTCGTTTGTTAAATAAAACTATTTGAAATACATTTCTCTTTTGTGCTAATTTTGAAAGAAATTAATCCTCTACATTAAATTTATTTGTCCAAACCACTGTAGATTTTCACTGAATTATCAAGAGTATGCTTAAAGTGAATTTTCGTTTTTCATTTAGAGCTCGCCGTTAATGGCTCTTAACGTCGTGGATATTTGAAGCAACCGTGGCACAATGTTAAACATGAGTGCCGAGGGCGTTCTTGTTTTCCGGTTGCATATTGTAACAAAACCGCGATTTGGAAAAAGGCCAAACCATGTAATTGTTTCGAAAGCATACGCTTACTTCCTCTCACACGCTTTACTACTAAATGTAATCAGGGCAATATACTTTATGCGAATATTAACTAGTACGCTAGTTCGTGATTACTTCTGTTTAATTAGAGAGCACTTTTGCTACTTCTTATTTTTTATTGCAGGGATACTTTTAATATTGAGAGTTGCTGCAATTAAATCGTAGGCTTTAGCGGAAAACCGTATAAATCCCAATGATTTATTTTAGAACGAATTCTTCATTTCAAGAGTTTAAGCGAGGCACCCCGAAGTTTGTTGAGAAGTTTGGGTTTTAATTAGAGCGACGTGTCGATTAAAGTATTTGCCGAATAAACTTTTTACATTGAATTGGTTAATGGTAAACAGAATCCGATCCGAGCTAATAAATTAAATTAACTACATGACGACGAACATTGTCATTTTTACTGAAATATTTTACAGGGATTAACATTAATTTTCTAGCTATTAAAATATTAGGAAATAATTGCTTTTTGTTCTATTTTCTTTAACATTAACACCGTATCTGGAACACATACTGCTTTAAATATATGTATGCGGAATATTTTTCAGATACAAGAATCAACTAAGGCATTGTGTAGTTTATATAGTAGTTGATATGATCTTGATGGTATTTAAATATAACCGTATAAACACATTGTAATCATGTTTCGTGATGATACATACAGACAGATACAAATGTTCTTACATAAAGTGACATTTAGGTTAGATAGGTGTTCCTCTCTGTATTCCTGGAGTAACACAAATTAGCTATATATCAGTTATTTTTTAGGAGTAATTCTAAACCAAAATTAAAACTTTCATGATGGATAATTTGTACGGTTATTTAGGAATTCTTCATAAACACATATTTTTAGAAATTCTTTACCCTAGTTCTTGTAATGTCTTTGGATTTCCCACATTGCTGCTATATTGTCAATATTCCCTTATGTTTAATAAATCTCATATTTTATGTTTAATAAATCTCATATTTTCTCTTTAATTACTCAATATTCCCTGTAACACATTGTCCGCATTTTCTGTTGTTAAGTAATTCTATAATACCTGAATATATGTCCTACAACTTTCGTTTAGTTTCCAAAATGCTCTCATATTGCCTTTAGCTTTTAATAATTTTCGTCTTCTAGCCATTAATCCAAAACATGTCGGGTATTTCGTCCGTATTTATTAAATAATTAATTAATTAAATAATTTTCGTACATCCATTTAATTCCATTATTTCTCGCATTACCCGTATTCTTTTGATTTTCCACCACTCTTTGATATTTCCTGTATTGCCCGTTTGGTTATTGTTAGAAAATTTATGCATTTGTGCCGTATTTTCTCAATGTTACCCAGGGATAAAAGTAAGCCGCAACTCTCCGTAACGCCGTTCCGGTAAATGATTTGGAGACGGTCATTGTCATTGTAAGATTTGGGAGGATGAGTTACCTCACGTGCACTTAAGTCACGTAGATGGACCTATTGTGCTGCCCCCAGCAGCTCCCCAATTTGGGCATCACCCAAGCCATCCAATCCTTTGGGTGTACTTGAGGACATCCGCAACTGGAGTGTTGCTGATTTCGGCCATATCAGGCCAAAAGTGTCCCAACACGGATCCTCTGATTGTTGCGAGAGCTGGGCAGTTACACAGGACGTGTTCTGCCGTCTCGTTATCCCAGTTGCATCATCGACAGTTTGGGTCAGTCCCATCCTGTGCATTAGGGCGGGTCGTTCATGTATGTGAAAAAAAAGTTTTATGTATCCGACCGTAACAGGACTTAAAAATTGCGTTTTGATGAGTACATTAAGAGAATTTATTTAATTTTTTGTTTTAGTACCACTTTTAGCCCTGTATTGAGGTTCAACCTTTTCAAATTCTGGGGTGTCGGACAAAAATAGATAACTTATTTTTTTTTGGCAGTTTATGTAATAATAATCATTGTAAGCTGTTTTGTAGCAAAAATAGAAGAGTAGTAGTACAAAATTATATATTTTTCACAAATGTTTAAAATAAATTTGCTTAAGATATAGTACAAATGTAACAATAAATCACAAAATTTCAAAACGTGGGAAATTGGTTTACACTGCTGCAAAATCTTGTTTGGTCTCGAAAGAGGGCATTTGTGATCTGGGGTTTAATTTATTTCGTATTGCACCGTCTCTGGACACTTCTCTGATCACTGATAAGGCAGCTTCAGTAACCATTTTCACGCAGCGTTCTACTGCTTGCGTGTGGCAGGGAAAAGGTGAAATATTTATTAAATCTTTCTCTCTTTCTTCCTCTTCCTTCACGAGCATTGTTTGTAGTTGCTCGTCAGTTATGAAGGCTAGAATAGGTGGAGAAGTTACTTGACAATCAGCCCACACTATCATATCGATGTATTCCGCTGCAGAAAAATTTATTTTTGGTGGCTTAAATATTCGGCTATCCAACATCTTTGTTAAAAGTAGATTTTCCGGATGAGGGAAAAATCCATTTCTTTCCAATACAGGATTGATTATTGACTTCAGATCATTAGGTATCATAGGTATCGCGAAAGATTTACCAACTTGAAAAAGTGAGAAGCTCCTTTGATACACGAAGGTTTCCTTTTTATTTCGAATCATACAGGAGCCTAAACTTTCATAATATACTCCACTAAAATTTTCAAGTTTTCGTCTGGATCCTGAGCCGAAACATATAGTCGTAAAATCCGATTGGCCGTAGTGAGCCAGCGAGAATGTGCAAACTTTCCGGGATGTCGATTTGCGAGTTCTAGGAGAAAATTCCCAGAAGCTACGGCTTGATAGATCTCATAAAGGTATTTTTGATCCGTGCTGAGGTTGTTAAGTATATCTTGTTCAATGTCGCGTAAGTTTGCAGCTAAAAACTAAAACTGGATTTTTATCGCAGACGGTCAGAGCTTTTCCGATAGAGCCAGAATACTCTCGGGGCCCAGAAGTACAACCATCAAAGCTAGTGAACAAATGCCTTAGTGGCAATTCATTTGCGTGTAGTAGGCAAATGAACAACTGAAATGGTCTGCCTAAATATAGCTAAAAAATCGAATAACACCGCTCTTCCAGCCGGTGTTAGGTTAGGTGTTCCATCACAACCAACACAAGCAATATTCTCAGAATCTAAACCGTGCCTTGAAATAAAATTTATAATAGTGTCAGATATGGTTTGAACTATCCCAGCAGGTGGCGCAACATGGCCCAAATATATAGAACCTGGTTCAGAAAGGATCGAAATATGTTTTTCCAATTGTATCTTCGAATATAACGTTTCTCTTTCTTCTCTATGTTGAACATTTTATCTTTCCTTCCATCTAAAAGTATATACCTTTGAGTTCAATCGTGGTTAGTTTTCCCTGATGATGTTTCTTGATTTTGATACTGCTCTCCGAACTTCATACTTGTCAGTTGCGAGGGTGTTGTCCTCAGTTGTAATAAGTCCAACATCTTGTAACACAGTAGAAGTGACTGCAGCTGCTGCTCGATTTGATACCCCGTATCGATCACACACTTTCGCCAAAGATGGTAGATCTAATCTATTCCTTCTGCTCGTGGATGTTGATGTTGACGGCTCTGGAGATGTTGAACTTGCTTCAGAAATATCTGGTTTCATGGTTCTTGTTGGTAGACTGCTTGAGTGAATCATAGAAGCTACCTTAGTCGAAAGTTCCGTTTGAGAAGGGTCCTTTTCTCTTTGCTGTCTTTTTTATAGTGTTGCCGTTGCCTCCCTATCAACAGCACCAATTATCATTGTTCTATTGTCTCTCTGGTCGGTGAGGAAATCCAGTTCTAATGCTGATACTTTTTTTGATTTCACGCAGCTGCAAAACTTGTAAAAATCGCACTTACAAGCTGCAATATCAAGCAATTTATATGCGACATTGATAGTAAAGTTTGCAACCTTTTCATCATATTTACTGTTTTTTTTACTATTAGGCAATCGATTTAGATTTAAATACGCGTCGTAATTAGTTTTCAAAATGTTTGAAACTCGGGTGTGGCTTACTATAGTAATAGAAGCAGATTCCTAGATTTTCTCAATGTTTTTCGTAACAATACTAAAAATTTCTGAATTGGGTGGTTGATTTCCATTACTGCTTTCTTTCAAATATTTTCTTGTGTAGATAATTCACGTTATAACGTCTTTTATAGCAGGTAATTTCTTCGGGTCTAGGTCAGAATACGCACGAAAAAATGGACAAGTCACATAAGCACGCCTTGCCCCAAAACTCATGATTACTGTTTCTGTCTATATTAAATATCACTTCTTAGACGTTTACACCGTTTACCTTAGTAATAACAGTTTATATTAAGCTCAAGTTCAACAAAACACTTACTGATTATAAACATAGAAAACACGTACTACGATAAAGCACAGGAAACGAAGATGAATACAATATGCTTGTTCGACAATAGCATTTCGCGCATGACTCGTTGCAAATGACCTTTTGGGCGTCCTGAAAACCGGTTGCAAGTGGATTCAGCAAGCTAAATACAGCGAATTTATTGTTTAGAAAGAGGCCTTATCTCTTCTAGCAATTTAAGAAGTAAGTAAAAATGTATAAAACAAGATGAGGATGTGAGTGAAATTGGCTTTTTTGGAAAATTTGACTGCAAGTAGAGGATTAAAAGTACTATCAAGGATTTTTATACTATTTTTCCGTCTTCACCTCGTCAATACGCAACTTTTAAGTCCTATTACCATAGAAAATTAAAACAACAAATTTTCTGCCCGCCCTACTGTACATGTGGTGATTTAGGGTGCAGTGTCCAGATAAGATATCTACAACTAGTCGCAGGTTCTTTCGGAACAGTTGCACAAAAATGTGGCTTTCTTTGGCGAGGGTCCAGTAATAACAGCCCTTGCATGACGACAACTTTCAGTGTTTACCCATCTTTGTGTGAAGTTTTTTAAGGTTTCTTGGCATAGCTTAAAGCTTAGTGTCCTCAGGGATATAGAAATAACAGGTTTTGGTCCCCAAATAGGTTGTTCGGAGACCAGTCTTGCAATCTCATCAACCTCCTCGATGCTGTAGTTTTCGTCATATTCTTTCACCCATATGAGGAAATGATTGTCTTTTGAGATATCGTCGAGAGCTTCACGGCACTGCAGCATCACTGCTTAGGTAATTTTGCAACTACCCAGATCTTGTAAAGTGGCTCTGCTGTCACTGTAGATACCAAGTCGTTGGTTCTTGATCTGTTGTTCAAGAATTGCATTTGCACCATTCATTATTCCCACTACCTCCGCTTGAAAGACAATCTTGCCTAGTGGTATACTGTGGCGTAGGTTTAGATCATCGGAGAAGACTCCGGCATCCGTTCCTTGCCTTGTTCTAGATCCACCGGTAAAGATGGATATGTCCATATGCTGCGTTGCCTCAGCATTGACATAAACACTGAAGTGTCTATTGAAGGCATATTGTGGAGGGAGGTAGTCTACCATTGCGTCTAGAAGAGGGATCTTGACAACTGCCTCATCTAGGATGCGGGTATGTCTGCCTCCCCTGTCTGCTGTGTGCCACAGATCTTTATGGCGCAGCCTCATAGCCACCCTCACAGCTACTTGGATGGAAGGCATAAGATCACCTCTAAGGCAGCCGCAGGGGTTGAGCGTATAGCCTGTAGAACTAAGACAGGCAAGACTTTGTACATGTCCTAGTTTGATTGCTGCCGTAACTTGTCTGACTCTGGGGCACCAGAGAAGTGCACCATAACATAACATAGGTCTAATCACGGCAGTATACAGCCACAAGGTAATTCTAAGAAAGAGTCCTCAGGAGTTACCTATAGCGCAGCGACACTACCAGAAATTGGAGACGGAACTCACTTCCGGTTTAAAATCACCAGGCATCAAAGACAAATAATAGTGTATTTTTCGTAAACAATCTACAACAAAAAATGGAAACCTAAATGAACACCAAATGATTTCGCATTGTAATATGTGCTTTTTGTATCCGACAATGGATCGCGAGCGGTTAGAGGTAGAAGTACTGTTAACATTCGTCCGTTGCACATGACACCAACGTGTACGTCATAAGCTTGTTGTGTTTCGCTTTTTTAAGCGCTTAGCCAGTTGCGTTCCTGCAAGACATTTTTTTACGTTCACCGCTGATGTTACCCGTAATTAATCTTGTTTCGTGTATTATGGCGAGAATTGCTCTGTATGCCCCGTAATTCCTCCACAATTCTTTAATTTCCTTAAGAATTCTCGTATTTCCTTCTGTTAAATAATTAAATAAATTATTTACTAGTATGTAGCCTTATATTTACGTTTGTTAAAGACATTTCACATTTCTTTCGTTGCCCTTATGTTGCTATTATTTTGTTTTATTTAATAATGGCTATATTTTTTATACTATCCCTATATTTATTGCAATATTTTGTTATAGCTGTTTTATTGTCGCAATTTTGTTATATTTTCTTTTTTTTTGCGATTGGTACAACTCCTTAACACGTACTTTACATCCAGCTTGTCGTGTAGTATAAAAAAGTACAGATGTTTAATTTCTAAGAGCCCATAATCCACTCTAGTAATAGCGTTACTTGAAATTCTTTGGTGTAGTTCTGACCCCCACTGTACATTATATGCTGAAATTGAGAAAGTTTGCGATGTTTTTTTTATAAGATTCACGAAAACTAATTTAACGTATTTTTCCTGCAGGGTGCTACAAAGTTGTGGCCTCACAGACATTCCCAGCGAAGCTCTCCGTCCCCTATCCAAACTTCATACTTTGTAAGTATAATTTCTATATCAAACCTTGTATTTTAACTAAATAACATAGAAGTTATTTTTTCTGTTCTCATTAAATCAGACTAAATGCTTTAAAATAGTATGTAAATTAGCATTTAATTGTACAAAAATTAATTGCAATTGGGGAGTTTCAGGTAAACAAGATATTTTCATCCGTAATAGTAATACTTGCAGCACATGTTATTAATTACGATGTTAAGTTAAATACGGTTTTGTTGTGGACCTGTAAATTAAAAACGGAAGACCTAAGATCGAATAGGTAATAAATCCTTGTAATTTGCAGGAAAAGGACACATTTTGCTCTGATAAATTTGTGCAAAGATTTGCTGTTTTCGACAACATTATTGACTGTGGAGATATGCACATAATAAAGTAGAATATATATAGGGTTTGCCTCGGGAAATTGGGTCTGGAAACTGCAAAAATAAATGTAAATTTCCTTAAATCCATTACAAAGTATCTTGATTATTAACAGAGACGAAATGAGTGTTACAAATAGGAATTTGTTCCTCATTGTTTGATTTTTAGACATCATATAAAGATGTGTAGTAATGGACCTTTATTTTTCTCATTTGTCTATGATATAACAGTTGTAATTAACGGCATTTGGAGAATATACTTTCAAGTACGCTTCACAGTAACGTATATCAGGTATCGGAACGATTGGGGAATTGCAAATTTTGTTTCCATTATGTTTGCGATTATTCATTGCAAAAACTACTAGTTTCCACACAAACGAATATATTCGGAAAAGATAAAAAATATAATAATAAAACAGTAATAAAAAAAGTGTGTTAACACTACACTCCTCAATTTTATTTATCTTCAATTGTCAGTATTTCTGTAACTTCTGTAACATCAACTGAATAAAATCATTTTTCGTAGTGAAATTGCTATTTAATAAAAGTTGAGGTTAGTTTTATTCGATCACGCAATAACACTGTTGGTGGCATTGTTTACGTATTTTTTAAATATACATTTTTGTTCAAAGTCTTTTTAGAACTGGAGTAGAAAATTCTGTTTTAGTTTACTTTACTACGCCAATTTCCATACTAAAAGTGGCCTTTGTAAAAAAAGTATCGATAAAGCAAGAACGTCACATAATTTTCACCTAAGTTAAAGTTGAATTCAAGCTAACCTATCCTGTGTATGCTGTAACTTAGCATAAGATTTCACCTATCATGTGGTATGCTACATTAACCTAGCCAAATAGAGTATGTGTAAGAGCAGCTGGGGGCTTGCCACAATGCTGAACTTCGCCTGGCGTATAATGAATTATATATATTTCTTTTTTTATTTCTATTAATAAAGACATTTATTATTATTATTATTATATAACCTTTTCTACCCTAACTAGATCATAACCTAAGGTAGTCTAACTTTAACTTAACATAACTTTAACTAACCTTTCATTCATCTACTGTTGACTTATTTAAATCTAACTTTAAACTCATCTAAACTACTTTGACTTGATTTAATCTACTATACTTAACTTTTATTTGACCTAACTTTAATTTTTTCTTAATGTGGGGGGAATATGTCTTTAGTAAGATTTCCAACAGGGATCGCATTTTTGGATTGTTGCTCACCTCTCTAGCTTCTTTTCTGCCTTTAGCATGCCCACCGTTTTGATTCTCTCTTGTATTAGTAATTATATTGGGATTGTGCCCTCTAGAGATGCCACCCTGTATGCTCTTTTTTTCTTCGGTGCCAGTTGGAGCCCCATATATTTTGGCGTACAATCTCTATCGATTCGTTTACTGTAAACTCCAGCTCGTCTTCTTCCTTTGCGGTAGCGATCATAGCCATGTAGAAAGGCCACCAGTCAACACCTTCGGGCATTGCCAAGCTCAGCTACATCGTATACCATATTCCACAACACCAACACCAACCCCTGCGGTACCCCAGCGGTCTTTTATCCTGCTTGCCCTTTTTCGTTGGTATAACTCTGTCCTGTAAATGGTTTATTAGTGGGGTAGTGTGAGATTCCTTTATTTTCCATTCTCTTGCTTTCTCCATGGCGCCAAGGTAAAGGCGTTTCCTATGCCCAGCGTCACCAGGGTACATAGTTTTCTGGTTTTCAGTGTTTTTCTTCTCTCTATTTCTACCACTTCCAATACTTTGGCAGCCACCTAAATAGTTGATCTACCCTTCCTGAACTGGCTGTCCGATAGTCTTTTCCTTCAGTTCTACCTTGATTCTATTGGCTATAAGTCTTTGTAGTAGTGGTCCAGCTGTATCTATCAGGAATATTGATCTATACGCTTCTTTATAAGCACCAGCCTCACCCTCTTCCGGTACTTGGGCAACTCGCCCTACTAACTTGAGTATTTCAGGTGGAATATTATCTACCTCTGGCGCTTTCATGGTTTTTATTTTTGATTCTGATCTTCCAGTTCACGCACTGTAAGTGTTTCGATTATGCTTACTTTTTGCCTTTTCTATGATATTTCTGGGTGTTTTGGATATATTACGTATACAGTCTTCTCCTAATTTCGTGTTTTATTTAAGGAAGTAGTATTGTAAGTCCTTTCATGACTATTTTATAACCAAAACCCTATATATCTTTCTCGATATCCTCGCATGTCTCCTTCCACTTATTTTCGCTGGATTTTATTATTGCTACCTTAAGTGGTTTCCGTGCCTCTTTATATTCTCTTTCTTCTATATAATTCTCTTCTTGATGTTCTTCTTTTAGCCTTTAATCTGGTCTGTCTTTATCTAACCGAAACTAACTTAACTTTATCTAAGCAAACTTTAATCTAACTTAATTTTATCTTAATATAGGTAGTATTAGATACATTCAATTTTGTTTAGTTGTTAGATTTACCATTTATCAAGATTTATTGTTAAAAGCAATTGAAATCTTTTTCTGTATTTCCGAAGCGTATGGCAAAGTTTAGGAACCATCTGCACAAAAAAAATTTAAATTGCATATGAAATAAACTCGCCTGTGTATCTAGAGAGTAAAATAAAAGTAAGCCATAAAAATCCCGTTTCATATGGTGAAACTTTTCTTTTATATTTTGTTGTTGTATTTCTAAAGGGGATCTTCCACAAACAAAATAAACTTGCATATTTCATGGGACTGCAAGACATACTGTAGAGCGTCTCAAGGGGAGGGTGTAGTATAAGCTCTTATGGGTTGTGCAGACGTTAGGTTGTTGACTGTATAACGTTGCCATATGAAAGCGCCTGAACGGCAGTGTAAGTTTGCTTAAATGAAGTAGATCCAGGGGAAGGATGTCCAGCTAACTCTTATACAGAAGTGGTCACCGATAAGCGGTATGTACAACAGACGGCGGATTACATTATGGTTGAGATGTGCTGAGTATCTTCAAAGCAATTTTAAGTAGAAGTTTTCCGCCACTGGTGCCCATAAGAGCCTGTACTGCACTCTCAACTTGAGACTCTATATTTATTTCACAATTTCAGCGTATTCACATTCCTTGTAAATGGCATTGGGATAATAGTGTCCACGTTCACCCCCCGAATATATGTTTTCCCACTTGAAACTATATCTATTTTAAACGATTAAGTGTTGAAGATTATTTGATAATTTTTTACTTAGTTATATGTTGTTGTATGCATAAAACTCAACTATTCGGTATTATTAGCAGTTTTGTACAATTTCCTACTTCTCAAAACTCAACATAACTTTGTTGTCGTAAACGCAAATGTATAGTTTTAGGTATTTGAAATTAGAATTTGTATAGTTTTAATTAAGTTATAATAAACTCAGCATATTGCAACATGTATTGAATATATTCCCAAAACCCATTTTCTGAATGGAAAGGAGGGATACGAACAGCGCGTGATAAAAAGAGTATTTCTATCGGAAGAGCTGATAATATAACAATATTTGTATCGGGTCATAGCACTTTGGAAGTTAAACCAAAAATATTAATAATTCTGCGATTAAAAAACTAACATCACTGTACATAGAATTTTATACTAATTTCAAATGTAAAAATGTAAGTTGTACTTAAATTATGATAATTATTGCCGAACGGTATCCATTTTATGTGTTTATGTTAGCATATAAAGAAATATGGGGGGTTGTCTGTTCTCGGTGACACGTAGATTAGGGATTAAACAATTCAACAGCTAATATTAGATGGAGTCACTATGTCTGTATTCTGAAGAGATTCACAGGAAATCTGTTTTAGTTTTGCGTATTCTTCCACTTTTTGTCTCATTTAATAGCGGAAATTTAAACATTATAGAGTGTACAAAAAAATACTAATTTTTAATATAGTATCCGCATTTTAATCCTACTGATGAGAAACTTACTTCTTAATCAGAAATATTTACCTACGTGCTGCAATTTTCGAAATTCCATCCTCTGAATAGGTCTGAACTTTAGAAATGTGGTGTAGTAGAAATAATTTTATGACCAAGCTACTAAGCTCCCTAAGTTCTAAAGTTGCTTCTTAATTGTTTGCCATTTGCTAGTATTTAATCGGGAATCTTTCAAATTAATATTCAGTTAAATGCTTTTCTCTTATAAAAAATTTTAGTTTTCGAACAAGAGAAATACATTATGCAGTTTTATGACTGTTTCAACAACCCTTTCAGATAAAATCCTGTTGCCAAAAAATAAATGCAAATACTATCGCTGTTTGGTGGTACGTGGTCTGCATAAATGAAGGTCTTGGCAGAGGGGTGAAAATAAGGAATTAAAGGGGTTGTGCCGTTACTGGGAACGTCCTATAAATTTAAATGCCAAAAATGATTTTCCAGCGAAATTCAGACGTGCGGAAAAATCCTAGAAAAGTATAAACAACTGATGTAAAAAGTAGAGCCGCAAGTGGCGCCTGCGACGAGTTCCCTGCAGTAAAGGGGCTGCTATCTCGGCTCCCTCGCCTCAAGTTCGTGATAACTCTTGGTGGAGGAGTACATTTTATGACACCAGCAACCGTCTTGTGACAGGTCGGGCATTTGCTCAGCAAGCAACCGTAAAAATCCGTTAACGCCCATTAAGGAACTGACTTTTCAGATTTTTTCGCTGCATTTCATTTCTCTGCCGTTTCGCTACTTTACTGAGCTTTTATTGCGGAATATCGCGCGTTTTGCGACACGTGCGCCGTCTCACGGCTCGTAAGTTAAGGTCTATTGGTTCGAATGATCATAAAACTAAATAATGCCTCCCGTAAAACACCTAAAGGATTGCGGACGCCAAAGCATCCTGTCGTAAACTTAGGAAAGCTTGTTTTAATGCATTGTTGAATAACAACTTCGACTTCTGTGATAGAAAATGAAAACTGTTTCAATTTATCACCCTACCTTCGTTAGCTCAAGGAAAACGTATTTTAGAAATATTGAAGTTATTATAAATAATCAAATAATTACTGATGTTTTTTAAGAAGAAATACCGTCGTGGCAAACAGCGTTTCAAAGTTGTACCATTTATCCAAGAACTGCCAAACATGTTAAATTAAGGCAACAATTTTGACTGTAAATTAACTAGGAAGTCTCTTTTAAAAGTTTAAGCAATCGAAAGTCGAAACATTTCGACTACCCATTAAAGAGTTGAACTAAAAGTAAAAAAATTTTGGTGTTCTAATCTTTAGTAGAGGCGGTCAAGGGAGGTCAGTGGATTCAATTTCTACGCTGAAAGATCAAGTCGAATCTAGGAAAAAATACCTCCGGAAAAAATACCCCGGAGAAAATACTCCCGGTAAAAATACCCCCGGAAAAAATACCCCTGGAAAAAATACCCCCGTTCAAAATACTAGTTGGTATTTTCATTTTATATTGTCTTGTGATAATCCTACATTATCAATCAAATCTGACAAAAAGCTTCTAAACATGTTATTATTTTATTATTTCACTAGTACATTTGAAAACTACAAATTATATACTTAAGTAATAGTAACACACACTATACGGTTTCTATAGGGGTTCCTGCAGGTTCAATAATTTAAAAATTTAGAACAAATTTGGGGACCTTGATGTAGAGGTGGCTAATTAGTTATGAGGGGGTATATTTTCCGGGGGTATTTTTTTCTGGGGTATTTTTTCCGGGGACATCTTTGCCGCCACCCGTTCAAGTCGCAGTACCAGAACATCACATTTTTAACGTCGTTTTCCTTCGCAGGGCAATGACAAACCAGCGAAGTATTCTGTCTAGTAAATCTTCTGTGAAGTAGAAGAGTTTATATTTCATGTGATTCGGAGTCCACGTTAACTAGAGGCCCTCTATGTCTGTGGCACTTCTCGTAAAAGACAAAGCATTCGAAGAAAAATAATCTATAGTAAAGCCACGGAGAGCACAGAAATTACTAAAGGGCTGTTAATAGTTTTTTTTTAATTATATCAGACTTCTGTAAATCTTACCTAAATTTATGGTCAGAAGCTCATATATGTTTAGATAACATCTCGGTAGAGTAATGGCCTCAGCGCTTGGCTTCGGAGTTATTCTACCAAAGTCGCTCAGGTTCGAATCCCGAGCACTGCACTTTCCCAGGGTGTTTGTGGTGTCTGAGGCATGGGGTTTTTCAAGGGTGGGGCATGTTAGACCTGTGAATAGCACGAAATGTGCTGAGCCGGGATAAGCTAGGAGGGATGGGAATCTTGGAGTTGCATTTGGCAACTCCACGATACCTTAAAAAAAAGACATGTTGCTACGTTGGATACTATACCAACATCAAGTAAAAACAATTTCATATTTGGTTAGGTTAGCTGCCAGAATCGATTTATACTAGAAACTACTAAGTTTGAATCTTATTGAAAGGATATGGGGTTGCCAGACGATTTTCTCAAAAGAAGAGATTGTTGGAATATGTCTACTGCAGAATACAAACAAGAATTGAATTGATCATTTCGTATAAACATAATTATTAAATATGTTTAGACCCGTAATACTATGTACATATTTGCTTCTACAATATTATGCCCATTAAAAGTTGTTTTTATAAATAAATTGTTACCTAAGTAAAAATATAAAGGTGCTATGAGAAACTATAATGTTGATATCATAATCGTGTTAAATAAAAATGAATTCCTCTGGTGGTAATTTTAAAATGATAACTAAAGTGGTCCTGAATTAAGCAATCAGAAGTAATTTTAACATTAAGCAATAGGAAACGTTCAACTGGTTACCGGTATAAATGTTATTAAAAACGCCGAAATATATAAAAATCAATTACGGAAACCGACAATCAATCATTTTACAAGTAATGTTAGACGAATTATATATATTATATGAAAATAATTTAAAGAATTCCTTTTAAAATGTCGTTTTCATTACAATATTAAAATTATGCCTCTCTCGTGGTTTTAGGAGCTAATATACTTTGTTTTTTTGGGGAATTTGTCAGTTATATTTTTATATTTGCTTTTTAAGTTTATTATATAAATAACTCCAGTAGCAGGATATAATAAATTTGTCTATCTATAATTGTAAGTCACTTTTGGCCATTGGTCTTCAACATCCTGTATTCTGAAAGAGTAAGCTATGCGATTTTTAGACGATGTAACTATTTCCGTTAAATTGTTTTTTAAAATAATATATAAAAATCTTAGAAATTACTAAACAGAAGCGAAATAGAAGAGGGCTCGGTTTCCTTTGCGAGACTGTCCGTCTGAGATTAAAGACGTGAAAGAAACTTAAAATCTTGATCTCCCAGTCCCAGTACGGCAATTGATAGAATACGACGCAGACAAGACGAACGTCGAGGATTCAATGACCTTCAAGTCTGAATTTTCTATACCAATGTTGAAATCTTGTCAAGTTAAAATTATGCTTTCCTAAAATAATTCACACGTAAAAAGATGTTAACAATGAAAACTAGTTTTAATGTACAGTTTATTTTTGATGATGACAAATTATGTAACAAGATTTACAGTTTTCCTAAAGCTCTTAAAATTTTGAATTATGAAGCAGAATTTAGAAATATAATCAACAAATGATGTTGACCTTCGTTAAGATTTGAGTTTGAAATATTTTCATAATTTTCTTAAAAAAGCTCTGCCTCTGACAATGCTACTGTATTTCAGCTTTAGAAAAGGGTTCAGTTTTTGTAAAACACTTACGACAATCTAGACAAACTGTCAGATAATGGATTCAAATGTGTAATTCTAATTTTGCTGAAATGGCAGATGTTCAAATGTTATAATGTTTAAATACACAATTAGAGTTAAGTTTTACAACCACTACTCATTCACCCGTGTATATTTATTAGGGGATGTCCAAGAAACTTAATGTAAAGCAAATTTAGAGATAGTACGAGGCTTGTTCAACTGAAACCCATCGTTGATTAACTTAGCTTTGAAAACAAATGAAATAATTCAAATGACGTTTGTTCATGTTAGCAGTGTTTGTAAGTAAGAGATTAATAAGTTTCTAGCGTTTGAATTTGATTCTGACTTTTAAAACTTCTTTTTTGAAATGGCGTTTGTTGTTGAAAATCCGTCCAAGTATGATCAGCGTGCGAACCTACAATTTGTATGCTTTGAGGTTGTGCAGCCATTGCAGATTCATACCCGAATGCAAGCAGTGTATGGAAATGCATGTATTGCGTACCCAGCTGTGAAGGAATGGTGCCGATAATTTAAGAATGGAAGAGAGAGGACTATGGATGAGCCGCGCCCAGGTGCACGGTGTACTGCATTAACAGAAAACAATATGGCATGTGTGGAAGGCCTTATTAGAGAAAATCGGCGAATTTCAGTTAGAGAAATTTCAGAAATTGTTGGTGCGAGTGTAGGCTCTGTCTATAGTATTGTTCGTAATCTGGGTTACTGTAAAGTTTGTTCGCAATGGATTCGCAGAAGTATAAATAGCTGTGGAAGACTTCTTCAATCAGCAGCCACAAGAATTCTATGAGCAGGGTATACGTCGGTTAGTAAAACAATGGGATAGCTGCCTTAACTGCGACGGTCATTATTTGTAATTAAATTCTTGAATAATATATTGTAACGATTTTCGCGCCTATTTGAAGGCAACCCTTTCTACATATTTAGTTGTTCGCATAACTGTAGGAATTTATTAGATTTCGAACTTTACACTTCCGTCAAACGGCGCAGCACGTATTGGAGTCCCGAAAGTTGCGGGGTAAAGGAAATTTGAACGGCTGTGTCCGTAAATAGAACACTTCTTGGTACATCGTTTATCGATTTGGAAATCATTTTCCGATTTGGGGTTCACTACACAGCTCCACATCAGCTCCATTCTACGAAACCCCAAAACAAGGATACCTCTGGAGAATCAAGGTGTCTACGAAATTCCTTGCCAGGACTGCGATCAAACATACATAGGTCAAACGAATAGACGAGTCAATGTGAGAAAAGAAGAACACGAAAATGTCGTACGAAAGAACGAGAAGACTTCATCACTGGCACAACACGTAAGCACGTCATCTCACAAAATTGCTTTCGGAAACACCAAAGTACTGGCCAACATAGAACACCTGAAATCAGGAATAATAAGGGAAGCAATAGAAATCGAGAAACATCCAAGAAATCTAAATTCTCGCGATGACACCCAAAGACTACCACCCTCTTGGAATCCGGTTCTCGCCAAAAAACAAATACACTACAGAAACCAGCAAGAAAATACAAATCCACCTCAACAAAATCAGAACATTCCAGCCATAGCCGGTCCCGTCACATGCAACCGAGCGCGAAATCAACAAAGCGCAACCACACGGAACGGCCAAGAAGTATATATAGTCCCAACGGAAACGAACGTCAACAATCGTATTATAAGAAGTACCAGCAGAAAGTTATCCGACAAGACCTGAAGATGGCAAATGTGACTTTTCCGAAACGTCGTCAAGACAACCAGCCCGATCCGTCCCAGGACCAAGAAGTTGCTACGCGGAAGAATTCCTGGAAACCAACCACAGCATACAACACCCGCGGAATCCTCAAAACCATATATATATATATATATATATATATATATATACATAATCAGAAACCTTCTCTACTGCTTAGGTGAGAAAGCGTATAATTTCTTTGCTATCTCTTTAGTCTTTATTGTCTGTACTGTAAACAAGCCGTTTCCACTGTCTTATATCCTTTGCTATCTTTGGGGCCTATCTCCATTCCACTTTTCTCTTCTTCAGTGCTTCCGCCATTGTTCCGTCCCATGTTTTCCTTGGTCTCTCTCTGACTTTCTTCTCTTGCGCTTTTACTTCCCACACGCGCCTCACTTGTCTTTCTTCACTTTGTCTTGTAAGATGCCCAAACCACCCAAGCTGCTGGTGCTAAATTCTTGTTGTTATGGGTTCTGCATCCAACTCTTCTCTTATTTTTTCCTTCCATATTTCGTAGCTTCGTGTTACTCCTTTGAACCGTCGTAGGTATTTCATCTCCATTGCCTGGACGTTGCTTTTCAAACTATTGTTTAGTATCCAACTTTGGCATCCATAAAGTACTATTGGCCTATAGATTGTCTTATATATTGTCATTATTGTTTTCTATAAATGTTTTGTTGAGAGCATTGTACGTTTTTGCCGCACTGTTGATTCTTTCCTTTACTGCTTGTTGCATTTTCCCGTTTCCTTGTATTATCACCCCTAGACATTTAAAACTATCGACCTGTTCCAGTTTGTTGCCATCGATTCTTATGTCTATTTTTTTGTTTTCGTTTCCAATCACCATTATCTTCGTTTTCTTTGTATTGACTTTCATGTTTCTTTTAGACAATCCCTGTGCCCATCTTGTTAGATTTTCTTTTAGTTGTTCTTCCCGTTCCGCACACATCATTAGACCGTCCGCTAATGCACATTCCGCTAGCTTTACTGGCCGTAGTTTTCTATAACCTACATTTACTTTATTCACTTTTCCTTTTAGTTCTTTCATAATATCGTCCATGATGACTGTAAGCAGTGTGGGACTTAGTAGACCTCCTTGCTTTAGACCCTCTCCTACTGGGAACTCCTTAGATTGTAAATTATTTGTTCTTACGTAGATATTGTTGTTTCTGTTTAAACTTTCTATTTCTCTCTCAGTTTTTTCCCTACCTCCCTTCTCTTCAAACTATCCCATACTATTTTCTTTCTTTCTATCCCGTCGAACGCTTTTTCCAAGTCCAGGAAGGTCATATACAGTTCTCTATTTTTGTTAGTTTTTTCTATTAGTTGTTTAATGGTAAATATGTGATCCTGGGTGCTTCTTCCCTTCCTGGACCCACTTTGTGAATCCTCTAGTTGTTGTTCTATTATCTCTCTGAGTTTCTTTTCCAATACTCTCTCATACATTTTCGCTATTACGCTTAATAGGGTTATGCACCTGTAGTTCCCACAGTCCCTTGAATCGCCCTTCTTGAAAATTGGTACTATTATACCCACTTTTCAGTCTTCGGGTACTTCTTCTTTATCCCATGCCATGTTAAATATCCTTGTGAGCACCTCTATTCCTTTTTTTTATCATGCTCGGAGTGATTTGGTCATGCCCTGCTGCTTTTCCTCTTTTTACCTTTTTTATTGTCCCGATAACTTCATCTTCTTTTATTGCTCCCGCTTGGTCTTCGTTATTTTCTGGGTAAATTTCTTCCCTTTCCTTATATTCTCTGATTTCCGTTTCCGGATTTAACAGCTCTTGGAAGTACTCCCGCCACCTATTCATTATTTCGTTTTCTTCGGTGAGAATTTTCTTTATCTTTTATTTGTTTCAGTGTATATTTTTGTTCCCTCCTTAAATTTTTTATTGCTTTATAAAATAATTTCTGGTTCGTCTTGCTAGCCTCCTCCATTTTTTTACCGAATTCCTCCCAAGATGCTTTCTTTGCCTGCTTGACCATTTCCTTAACTTTAGTTCTCTGTTCCTTGTATCTTGTATAGTTATTCTCTGTTTTGTTCGCCAGGTATCCTTTCCACTTTTCTGTTTTTAGTTTCACTTAGTCTTTTATCTCCTTACTCCACCTCGTGTTTATTTCTTTTGTTTGTTTGTCATGCTTGTTCCACACACTTCCCTTGTTACTTTCAGCAATATTTCTTTAAACTCTCGCAATTCTTGAATAAACTTTTTATAAAACAAAGATGGGTTTCAATTGAACATATCTCGTAACAGGAAAATGCCATTTGAAAATTCAGAACCCTGTGATATCAATTTG